>CM051264.1:39012315-39174815 GCA_027921565.1 Artemia sinica
ATATTTTTCTATGATTTTGTTTTTTTTTTATTTCGTTATTTTTTTTTTTTATTTTTAGTATTATAGCGACGAAGACCACACTGCCTTTCCATAACAAACAACAAAAGCACTGACAAAACTCACTTTTTATCAGTCCTGGTTGAACTTCGCTGAAGTAAGGATGCTGGGACTGCTTTGAAATTTTTTTTATTTTTGGTTTGATTGGTCGCATTTTGTTGTGAGTCTTTTTTCTTTTATATATTTTTGTCTTTCTGAGGACGGCCCTTGGACATAGGGCCGAAATATTCATTCAAATTATCTTCACTGTCTTACAAAAAGATTTCCCTATTGTTCTTCGTGCTTTTGTTGTTTGTTTTAGCGTTATATATTTTTTTAAATGTGCATTTAGTATTATTATTATATTATCTATGTTAATATGTAAAAATAATAGTAAACATAGTTAATGAAAATTCGTTATTTTTCAATTTGTCACTCCAAAAAATAGCTATAAAAGGTATAAATCTAATATGGGTATAAATAATTTTATATGCAGCCCACGGTGTTATGATGCATTTCCTAAGTGGCCCGCAAGATATTTTGGGTTGGCCACCCCTGGTCTATACCATTCAAACTATCTTACTGAAAAGGATAGGGACCACTGTATAGCACAAAATACTTTATGGGTATTGTATACCTATAATGGTTTAGGATATCAGTATTTGATACCGATCTCAACATAGTGGAATAGGTGCCTTTATTAACTAAGGAAATTAGGTATCAAATATAGAAAACAATATTAGTTTTGATGGGTTTTTTCGTAACGTAGTTTCTGCATACTCTGTATTATATTTTCCTATTTAGCATAGTTGTTTGATTTATGTTTGTTGATTCGTTTGATTTTCTTTTCATATAGTCAAATAGTTTGTGGTAACGAAATGTCAATAAGGAGCGACTAGTTCTAATAGTAACCGAAGTCCTAGGAAAAAAAAAGACAATTTTGACAATAATATATACATAAACAGAATCGATTTTTTTAAATGATGATCCTAAACATGTAAAATCCACCAACAGTTGTGAACTTAAGAAAAATTAACTAATTTTTATCAAAGGGGGAAACACCCCTGAAACCGGGTGCGGTCTGGATGAAAATGACACCACCATTTTTCAACATATCAGAGTACCCTGTTGCAGAACTCAAAAGAGAATAGGACGAAAAAGTGCTGTTTCTCGCACCTCTGGTCCCGTTTGATCTCTGGGTCTCGTTTTACCGAGCTAAGGTCAAACTCACTACGCCGTTACGGAACATGAACTATCTGAAGAGGAATGATTCCTAAAATCAACTGTTTTCAAACATTATTATATATTTTATTGATCAAAGAGAGACAAAAGGAAAGTAAATTTGAATAAAACAGAACATTTTAATGCTATTGACCATTTCAGACAGACTAAAATGGTTTTTGCTGATTTGGTAAAAAGAACAGGTCAATTTAGATTCCGTTTCATATGTCACTGTGTTTCACAAGAAACATTACTTTATAACTTTCTAGCAAAGCGAATTCATTGCATGTCTTTAGCAAACTTTTCCCCAGATATTCTTGCAAAAATTCATTAACTGGCAGTGAAATTAAACTACGTGAATTGAAGGTTTCCGAAAAGAAAAATCAGCTCTTGATTAGGTTTTTTATTGGGAACAGGTTTACTCTTATCTTTGACAATTTGACTTGTCAATAAGACAAGAAAATCAACTGATTCAACTAATTTTTCACCTGAATTGTGCACAATGATCATTTGCTCTCGAAAGACATATTAACTCAGTCTTCAATTTGATTATATTTTCTCTTTTGTGTATCATTTTCAGCACGCTAAATTCAGAGTACTTATTTCTTACATTCTACTTTTAGAAAGACGAAGAATGCAATTATTGGCTCTAATAGACAAAAGCTAGAAATCGTTAACGCAAGAGTGATTGAAAGGCTTGCCACTATCCTGTGTGATGAATCAAGTGACGAAACTTTGAAATCTGAAATAACAGCGATCATTGGTTCTATAGCCCGAATTCCGGAAGGGGCTGCTGCAATAATCGACAGCAATGCACTGCCAGCTCTGCTTTGTCAACTGGTATCGCATAGTCAAAAACTTATGTCTTGGAGTTTGAATGCAATTGAAACCTTGCTGATAAGTGAAAGCCGGTCTTTGGAGGTTATTGCTGCGAAAGTGGTAGAGTCTGAACTTAGTTTGCAGTTAATCGATTTATTGAGATCTACACCTTCAAATCAGATTGCCACATCTTCTGTTTTAACTATTTTGTGTGAGGTAGGTCTGGTTGTTCCTTGGTAATTTTATTTTTCGTTTTGCTCCGAGTGTCAAAGTAAACACTCGGAGATCACCAAAACGGTTGGCCATAAGACCTAGGTGTGCAGAGAGTCATTAGTTCTAAATCAGTTTTCCTTATCGCTGACTAAGAAGTATAGATTGTTCTGAAATGTGAAGTATGTTCTGTTCACACTAAGAAGTGTGAATTCGACAATTCGTTGTTGTTGTTCTCTCTTCCCCAAATAAATCTTGATTTTATTCCGTTTAAGTAAATGCCTCGCCATTAATGACGTATTCAAATAATATGACAACCATCGAAGAATAAAGGGGTCATCCACTCTCCACCAACTGTTTACATCTTGGAATATCCACACACGCTACTTTGCGCCACATGTGGCACACTTAGCATCAAGTATGGCACACTTCTACCATGTGTACCATGCGTGTCCTTTCGTTCATGGTTTATGATAGTAAGCAGGCCCTTGTAAAGTGCTTCAGTGCCATGCCAATATAAACTCCGAACATTTTTTTTTAATTGTAACCTTGTCACTCATCATAATTTCAAAGTATTATTATGTAGTTAGATTATATAATTTTAAATATTTGAAGAATTCTATATGAAGGGACAAAATTATTTTCTTGTCACTATAACTTCCAGCGTATTAAAATCTTTGAAAACTGTTATAGTATTAACACTATAATTTTGTTAGTACACCCATCTATTTAACTAAAGTGAAAGACAAATCTTTTAAAGTTGTGAAACTCAAAGATCTTTCCAAGGAATGCATTACCTGTAAGTGTTCGGCTTATTCTCTCATGATTGCTTGTCTTTTCGTATTGTGTTTCGTATTTGTGTTTTGAGGAATGTTGGGGGTTTGCAAGAATTTCGTAAGTTGCTAAAGAACCATTGTTTTGATGTGTATATTTTGGATGGATTATTCTATGCCAGTTAAGTTATGTTTTTGAGGAGAGTTTAGTTGGAGCTGAATATGATTATAATTATTATAATTTTGTTGGGTGTTGTTTGGAGGTATGTTGGTTTTCGGGTCCGGTAAGTTGAGCTCTAATCATGTTTTTTTTTTTCTGTTTTTTTTTTTTTTTGGTTTTTTGATTTTTTGACTTATTAGGAGGGTTTTCTCCCGCACAAGCATGCTTGAGGGAACCGATGATGTATATATTTTTTTTTTTTTTTAAATAAACCCAGTGTTACTAAAAACTCTAATTCAAGTATTATTGAGGAAAAAACATTCGTTTCCAACCAATTTTGCGAATAGAAGAAAAGAAGAAACCTGTCTACTCTATGATAGATCTGATAACTTATTGATTCTTCTATTTGTGTTTGTGGTCTTGTCTCGTATTATTTTTCGGTTGATATGAAGAAGTTGGGAAGTTATGTGGACTAAAACCGACACTAGAGACATGCAATAAAATCTGTGGTGCACATCCTTAAAAGGGGGGTCAAACAAATTAAATGTATTATGCCACTATTCCAAATCCTTTTTCCAAGGTAGAGAAAAATGTGAAAATAATAGGAATACTGACGCTTTGGAGCATAAATCAACATTATGCTATTGGTATTATGTCTAAGGTTTTGACAGGGATTATATTATTTATTGAAAGAGGGGTCTCATCTATTAGGAACGTAAATCAATATTGTTGTGTTGTCGCATTCAGGATTTAAGAAAGAAAATATATGGTAAACATATATGGATGTTGTGCATGAACCACATTCAATTTTAGCAAGCCTAATTTTTTTTTTGTATACCGCAAAAGATACTATTCCAATTCTAATCATGGGGAGGGGGTAGGTCGGGTGAAGTTCGTACATTGATGCTCCGCAAATTAAAATTGTGTTGATCAGAACTTCTAAGGAGAAGTAGTCAAGTGAATCCACAGCTTTTAAAATTTCCTATCTCAGAACTTACGGGGAGGAATTCTCATGTTGCATAGTATTTTAATATTCCCTGTATCTGCATTTATTTTACAGCTTATTGCTAGGGTTAGCACGTTAATCGGAAGATTGTTTTATTTAATCATTAAGGTAATGAAAATAACTGCAATAAATATAGCTGCTAAAGTTATGCTTACCAAAATTGAAGATGTCTTTCAGAAATTGGTAACGGTGGCCCATGCTCATGGCAATAAACGTCCAACAAAAATGGAAATATTTGTACAAGAAAGGAAAACAATGTTTTACTTTTCTGTGAAATAAAAAGACTCCTATTGGTGTTACAACTAAAATCGTATTTCAATGTTTACAACAGAAACTTGCGCCGTGGGAAGTGGTGAGCAAACAGGCCCACATACCTGTTTTCCTGTATCTGAAGATTTTGCTATAACTGTTCACTTTTTTTCGAATCCTAGTCACTTTCCAAAAAAAATTACTGTCTCTCTGATTGGTTCAGAAACTGAGCTATTACCCTACCATTCTTTTTGTTTATGGTGTTCTAGCTCCATTATTTTTCAGGTTAAGATTCTTCAAGAACGTTTTGTTTCAGAAGGTTTGATTCAAGCTCTCTTCCCATTGCTGTGTTCTACATATCCAGATGTTGTTCTTGCTGGACTGGATTGTCTAAGCTCTCTTCTCAAGTATCAAGCTCGCACTGCGGTTATACTGGTTTCAGCCGAGTAAGTATAACATTCTATTATATATACATGCTATGGAGTATCCTTTACTGCTATCTTTAATCTTTTTTTATATAATTGATTTTAGTTTGTTTGATATCCATTGCAAAATAGAATTTCTTTTATATAGTTAGGTTCTGGGACTATGTGAGCTTCGGAACATATCCGTATCACCTGATCAACGAAAGATATAACTATTTGTCTTTTTATACAGAGGGGGGGGGGAGAGTAATTGTTTGCAATGGATATCCCATAAACATGATAGAATCAACTATAGAAAAGGTTAAAAATAGCAGTAAAGGATACTACCACAGCACAATCTTCAGTTGAAAACAATTGGTAGGTGAAAACAAAAATTTTCCAGTTTTACCTTACTTTCTGAAATTGCCGACGAATTGGGAACAATTTTCAAAATACATAATCTGAACGTTGTATTCAGAATTTCAAATTAAATAAAGATGTTTTTCAGCTGTTCTAAAAATAAAACCAGTCCCATTCAAAGTAGCGGTGTTTATAGGATCCCCTGTTCTTGTGATTGTTTTTTTTTTGGTTTGAAATACCCACCAACCATTGGGAGAGAGGTTGTTGGAGCACAAATCTTCAATCGACAAAGCTATAAAGTTATTCCAAAGACACTAGAATTTTTACTCCACCCGTGTACGATAACGTGTACGTGTACGGACCAACTCGTGTATGATAACCCGCACTGCTTTATTTTGTTTAAAAATACCTCCATTACTGTATCTGTTAAAGGCCTCATACAAGTTTTCAGAGAGGAAGTCAGAATTAAGAAATTGTCAATATACTAAAAATTAGCTCTTAATTTAGAGAAACTTATGTGAGCCCATATAAACAATGAACTTATTAATTCAGTTTTTTTTTCTCTTTGATGCTTGCAATCTAATAAAATATCAGATGACGCCTATCCTGGTGATCAGCTTTCCAGAAAACCTAAAATGAAATGGACTCAAATTTAGCATCTTGAATTAACATGCAGTGTTGGATTGTTTATTCAGTTACCATTTCACAATTGAATGGAGAGGGTTTTCGTTTATTTCAGTGGTTGGTTTTAACCGGTTGTTTTAGGGGTTGATTTCTTATGGCTGGTTTTTAATTTCCTATTTTTGCACTGAGGATGGTTGAGCGGGGGTCTTGGCCGAAAATTTGCTTTTTCTTTTATTTGCACTGGCTTGAAATATTCTCGTTTTTACTTCTTTATGAATATCTTGTCATGCTTAGCCAGTGGCTCAGAAGTTATTTATATATAATTTTAGTAAAACTTAGCTACTGACTGGACTTATTCCCCTCCCTTTCCCCTAGCGCTCATGTATATCTCAATAAACGAGATATAGACTTTTATCTCATATTCATTTGCTTTCATCATTAGGATATAAACAAATTTTTAATGGGACCAATTTCATCGAAATAAAGTTGCTCTTTAGCGTTTCAAATAAAAATTTTTAATCAGAATGGTTATTTGCGATATAGTCTCTCTCTGGCCCTCTAGATGGATCTGAAAAGAAATCCCTTGGAAAGGTCGGACATATTGGAATGAAAAACAAAATTTGACTATGTTGAAAATCGTTTTTTTCTCTTTTATAAATCATTCTTTCTGTCACTGAAAGTTTGCTGTCTAAAAATATTTTACAGAACAGAATGTCTATGTTGTGTAGTTAAATCTTTTATAAAAAAAGGATGCATTCCTTCTATATGTAATTACTGCTAAAAAAAATTTGACAACAAATTTGAGAAACAAGCTAGGGTTGTGTGTAACCTCCAATGGACAATTTGTTTGCTTCTTTTGCCTTTTGTCCAGGAAGGATCTTCCCGAGAGGTTGGTTACTTAAATGATTTTTCAATACTTTCAGGGCTTTTCCCCTCTGGTGACTCTTATGCAGTCTCTTTCCAGTGTCGAGTTTGATTTCAGATGTAGTTTTGACATGCGTTTTCTATTTTTAATAGTTAAAAAAAAGCTATATTTAAAATCGTTCTGAAAAGATGAAAATGTTGTAGGAAGAAACCTTTCGAAGAGCGTAATGTTGTCGGGGGAAAAGTAATAGCGTTAGTACTGTTAGTTTTTATTTTCTGTGAATTTTTTTCAATTTGTCTAACGGTATTGTCTAATGGTGATTTCTGGTCAGTAACACGTCTGATTCCAGGGAGTTAAATTATCTTCGGCAGAATTATTTTGTAGCCCACTTGTTACTTCTCTATTCGTTTTTTCTCTCTACTTTCTCTCTACAGAGTCGGAGGCAAACCGTTTTTGGAACATTTGGAGATTTTGCTGTACAAGGACAACCCCTATCCAATTCAGCTGGCTGCTTCCAAAATCATAACATATCTACATCGGCCTGGCTCACTGTCTTCATCGGAGCCGATAGTAAAACTCAAAGTTATTCCAACATTGGTATTTTTTCTAAATTTCAATTTATTGTAGCATTGTAGATTTTTGTGTATATAGCGTGAGGTATAAGTGACTTTTCATTTGTATTTTGTGTTTAGGTTTCTTTTAAACTGCATTGAAGCATCTATAATGTATACTTCTAAAATCAAGAAGTATAAAAATTAATTTGTGAAAAAGAAAAGTATTGTTTAGCAAAAAGCTAGAACCTAGGAATATAAACAATCTCTGAGTTCATTCAACTTATTGGGATTGAATTTTGTCATTTTAAGCGTTCAATAGCCAATTGTAGTTATTGAATTGCGTTCAAAACCACTTATTGAAACCTATTACAATTAAGTATTGGCTTATTGTGCTTCAGAGGTCAATAGCCTGCAATTTGTCCTTTTACAGATAGAAAATTCTTATTATCTCTTAATATCTATTATCTATTTTCGGTTAGTTTCCAAAGGTCCTAGACTTTACAACGTTTTTTGGCATAATAATTGCACGTAGACAGTAAGGTATTGCAATTATTTATAATTAATTGCTTTAGACTCTGTTGAACATGGGGAATGTAAAATTTAAAACAAGAAAGAAGAAAAGTGGGTGTCGCTCCCCCTCCCTTCCCTTACAATTCCGTCTTGAAAGGAGAATTTTTACCTCCAAAAAACAAGAAAGGAAAGAGACTATATTGAGTGGCTTTATGATCAGAGCGTATTTAAAAGCTTATTGATAAAATCTTCCCAGTTGGACAATGTCCTTCTTCCCAGTCAGTCCCAACTTCTTACATAAGCACACTTTGTGCTAATAAGCTTTGTCAAGTTAGGTGCTATTACCGCTCAATATTTTTGATTCCGTGAGCATTTATGAGTTATAGCTAATTACAAGCTCTACTTTTTCTTTTAATTAATTATAATTAGTTGACCTGGAAAGCACTCTAGAATCTTCATTCCCCTTAACTTTCGAGAAATATCTACCGTTCAAGTTAATACAGGCCATCAATTTATACTTTTTTCAGGTATGCTAATTTGTATTTTTTTGGAATATTCTGTTTTAGGCTACAATTCAAACTAAAAAATTGTCCTTGGGACAAAAAACTTAGAAGTATAATTGCAGCTTAAGTGAAAAAGGAAACCCATTCAATGAACAAAAAGGTTGTTGCTATAATTTCACATGGAAGGAAAGAAGATTCCCATAGAATTGGTGCAAAGGGTTCCCGTAAAGTGTAGGAATAAATAATCGAGTGCAGGGCCGGTAAGCTGCTCGGGGCCCTGTGGCTGTAAGGGGGGGGACCGTTAAGATTGTTTTTTTAAGGCAATTATGTTTAGTCGTTTGCTGGTTTACATAAAGTTTAATGGGAAGGAAAAGGGCCGAGGTTAATTTTGCCGGGGCGCCACAGCCCTTAGAGCGGTCAAATACAAAAAATGCGGGATAGCTAGATCTAGAATGTACTTTTTTGATCTTCAGAAGTCTGTTTACTACACATCCTTCTTTTGAATCATCCCTAATTAAGACCTGAACGGCATGTAGTGTCGAAATTCCTATTCCTATAATCAATTGTGATTTTCTTATGCTATGCCACACAAACACTGGGTAGGGACACAGAAAAATAGGATTTTGTCATAGAAGTCCACTTGTTTAAGATACTCCCAAAAAATGCCCAGTGGACAGAATCGTTTTTTTTTCTCTATATATTTTCGATTGGATTTCTGCCTCAAGCTGAGAAACGGAATTTGTGTGATCCTATATCTGTTCAGTGTGTTGCGGTGCAACAATACGGCTTTCGATTTTTTTTTATTTTTTTTAAGCAGCTAATCAATGATGTGCTGCTCGATGACGATAAGAAATAAGATTTGAAACTTTTTTTTTCTGGTATGAGGATCATGAACTAGATCAGAGAAGTTTCTCTGAAATCTGTAGAATTTCAAGTAATTTCCCAGAAAAGATCAATTTTCTTCTGTCCTGCTAAATAGCATAAGAAAAAAAAAAAAAAACAACAACAAACGAAACTATCTTTGCCTCAAAACTAAACTTCTTAGGAACACTGTGACGTCAGATTTATTCAGAAGCGATTTTAATGAAGATAACACCATTAGATTCAATATATCAGAGAACCCAGATGTAGAGGTTTCAAGTCTCTATATTGAAAAGTGTGGAATTTTGCATTTTATTCGCAGAAGAAAAATCACAGATACGTGTTCATTCATTGTTTCGTTCCTTTCGGGGATCCTATTGAATCAGTGGTCTTAGAAGGTCGGGCTAGTGTTTATTCTAACAGAAATTAAAAGTAACAGTGTCTTTATTCAGTGACCAAAAAGATTGTGCCACAGGATTGATTGAAAAGTTTCAAAAAACTGTATGCTGAGCTTCCTAGTGGCAGAGGAAATAATACCGCACGGTGGCACATTCGATCCTGAAAAGTCACGTGCTCCTTACAAGATGAATGGTTAATATACACATTCATTTTAATGTTTCATTTAGGTATGTTGATTCGCTTGATTTTTCATGAAATTTTGTTCATTGTTATATAATTGCACATCAGCTATTATGAAGGAGGGTAGGTGAGTCATTGTGTAAAGGTGGGGAGTGTCTCAGATACCTCAAAGAGTGCTTTTCAATACTTAAGTTGCATAACTCTCCATGAACCTTTAAATAAGTATAGAAAGGGGTGTGTGGAGGGTAGGGGTTGGAGTTGATCTCTCATCTCCCTCTATTTAGACTAAGCGTGAATAAAGGTACCGCGGGGCGAGGCCTCACTTCTTATTGCGGAAAACGTTTTTGACATGTATTTTGAAGCTTAATTTCACTAAATTGATTTGCCTGTTGTTTCATAGAATTAAAAACAGTACATATAAGTGGGCATCAGCTATCATGATGGGGGTAGAAATCGATATCTCTTCCCTTTTGATTCCCGGGATATCTTTTGTCTACGCCTTTGTTATAGATACTGGAGAGTGTTTAATACCTCTTCCGGTGCAAATATCTTTTGCTATGTGCATAAAGACCACATTTACATGCCTTCAGGAACAGAAGTAGAGAAGTAGAGGCCGGACATCATGACCCTCACCAGGAAATTAGTTGTGGGGGATGGGTTGGTAAGGACTACCAGGAGCTTTGTTTCCAGTGAGTTTAAATTATAAAATATTTATAGTTTACAATTTATATACAATGTTTAAGGTCTTCTTGTTTCCCAGAAGGCTTCAAGCATTTAATGACGTCCATGGGGAACTACCCTATAAAACAGGTTTTTTCGAGGAATTTGCCTTTAAAGCCGTGGAAAGGATGACCCTATAAATAACTTTTTTTTTAATTCTGCCTCCCTCCTAATTAATATTCAAGGGATGGATTTTGTTTAGGAATGAATGTCATTTTCGAACCATAGTTCTACAAGTAAAATTGAATATAAAATTTAAAATTGAATATAAAAATGGATTTTGAAGGAGGGAATAGTAACCCTTCTTATCATTTTAGATAACTTTGGGTCAATCAGTTCTTTGTAACGTATTTTAAGTAAAGATCACCCTTTATCAGTAGAAACCAAAAACCCAAAAATTTTGACTATAACAGATGCAAAAACAAAATACATTTTCATGCTGATTTTGAATGTGCAAAACGTGTTAATTTTGAAATATTTTGAGCTTTGAAGTATCATCAAAATTTGTATAATTAAATTCCCCAAAAAAGGATGCCATCTTGATAGAAACTATGCAATGAAATTCTACTTGCATGACAGACCTAAAACCTCTATTTGCAAAATGCAAAGATTCTTCTTTTTCATATGCTTTTCTTCGACATATGACAAACAAGCAAAAAATAATATAATTAAATACCCAAGAAAACGAGGGTAGTATCTGCTAGTGGATAAAAGAGAAACGAAAAGAGCAATAGCAGATATATCGGCAAGGATCTTTGCCAAGCCGTCTTCTGTGCTAAAATAAAAAGAGAGAGAAAAAAAAACTAACCCTTTGAGGTAAACTCAAACAGAGGAGATGGGATACTTTAAAAGGGTCTAAATATATAATTAAACAAACATGTTTAATTAGTCTTAGAATGTATTTGTAGTCTTAGAATGTATTTATGATTCTCTTTTTGGAAGTATTACTTTGCGAAAGTTAAATTTTGATTTGAAGAGTCGGGTTTAAGGGGCGATAGTCGTCCTCGGATTTAGGGTAACACTGGTTATACTATGAAAAACGAACATAAACAAAAGTTTTCTCAAATGAAAGTAAACAGCGACATTAAGACTTAAAACGAACATAAATTATTCTGCATATGAGGGCGCTGTCCCCTCCTTAATTCCTGGTTCCTTACTAAAGTTTTATAGTGCTTTAAACAATCTTCTATAGTGCTTTAACTTTGAATAGTCGCTCTTACCAAGGACATCAAAATGAGAACATCTTTAGCCCCCTGGCTCCATCTTGTTAATAGGATTTTGATCCTATTGTCAAATAGGATTTTCCTTGTCAAATAGGATTTTTCATCTTGTCAAATAGGATTTTTGGTCTTCAGAAGTCTGTTTACTACATATTCTTCTTTTGAATATCTTTTTTTGAACATCTTTTGAAAGATTCCCATAGAATTGGTGCAAAGGATTCCCGTAAAGTGTAGGAATAAATAATCAAGTGCAGGGCTGTTCAAAAGAAGGAATGACAGGGGGCAAGCTGCTCCGGGCCCTGTGGCTGGAAGGGGAGCACCGTCAAGATTGTTTTTTATGGCAATTGTGTTTAGTCGTTTACTGGTTTACATAAAGTTTTAAACAATATACTGCTTTAAACAATCTTCTATAGTGCTTTAACTTTGAATAGTCGTTCTTACCAAGGACATTAAAATGAGAACATCTTTTGCCCCCTGGCTCCATCTTGTCAAATAGGATTTTGAGCCTATTGTCAAATAGGATTTTTCTTGTCAAGTAGGACAAGAGCTCCCATCGTGGGTTTATTCAAAACCAAAAATTGTGATTCTCTATAATTTTTCTTCTGGTTGTTCCACGAAAATTTAGGTAAAAGGCTCCGTGGAATGTTTTCGTAGACAGTGTTGCCATACTGAATCGTGAAACGAAAGCAAAAGTAAGCGGAAACTAATACAGTAAATTTGACGATGCTTTTCGCTTGTAAAAAAATCTTTTGATCACCAGAATATTAATCGCGACTTATTTCCTGTTTATGCTATTGACGTGAACTAGATAAATACCCTAGACTGAAGGTAGCACTTAGCTTTGAATGAATGTTTTCATGGCTTTGAATATGCGTCAAATCTAGATTTTCGTCTTGGATTTTGTGCTATTTATCTAATTTTAATATTTGTGCTTTACATAACAAAAATTAAGTAATAAAAACAATATTTTCAGAATGAGACGAAAATAAAGTTTGAAACACTAAATTAGTAAATATAAAATAGAATAATTAGGCTTTCTAAGATGGACTGGTTGGTAAATCAATTATCTATTAATTTGGAGTGTTTTAACTTGAATAATTCTGTCAATAGACATGTTAATGTATTACTTAGGTATTTAACTATTCAATGACAAACTGATTTCTTTCAATTCCTAATCCCAAATCGATGACAAGTTGTTAGGGTCACATTCCTACATAGTTTTATTCTTTCAATCACTGCTTTTCTTAATCAGTTTACTGCCTATTCATGATAGCCCAAACTGACGCCTGCTAAATGCTAAAATTGAATGACGGAATATGGAGGTCTTTTTTTAAATTGAGTTTCCTAATTTACATTAAAAACTTGGTTTTCCTGATTTTTTAAGATTTATGTTTGAGTTTCTACTGAGTCAATTTAAAGGATCATGTTTCGTTTTTATTTTTTTTGGTACTTATAAGAATTAGACAAAACGTAAAATTTTAATGGAAAGGGCGGGGGTTGAGAAGGGGACAACCCCCCTCATACATGAAATAATTTCTGTTTTTTAAGTATTAAAGGTGCTCTTTACTTTCATTTGAGAATTTTTTTTTATTCAATTACAGTTAAGATTTTCGAAAAATTCTGCCCAAATGTATTCCAAGCTTTCGTAACTTTTGTATTACTTTTAAAAAAGTGAGTAGTGATATTAAATACCTATGTATCCGCCTTATGCTAGAATTGATTATTAGTATTCTTAATTGAGTGCTAGTTCATGTTTTATGTTGAAATTCTTTTGATTTATTTTAGTTGAGGTTTAGGCGTCAAAGTTTCCTGAAAGTAACCATAACGAATCTAGAGTGACATAATAATTGGAAGGTGAGATTTGTCCAAAGATGGAAATTATGCAAAAAGGGAGCTGGAGTCTCGGAAGCACTTTACAATTAAGCAATAATGTGATCTAAATTCTGTTTCGATAATACATAGTATCTTTAGGGTGATTACTAAGTACCCTTAACTAAGGGCACTGATTGATAAGTATTCCTCGTTTTAGGTGAGACTTTGTCATTGTGACCGGACTATAGAAGAACGTGTGGAAGCCGCTCGAACTCTTTCGTATTTGATCGAAAGTGACCCTGAGTTGCAATGCATTGCTGCAATATGTGATCATTCAATCTCTCATCTCGCCCAGTATCTCAAAGTACCTGTTTCCGATACAACCAAAGGATGTGGGAGATATGTAAATTTAGGCCCAAGGATCAATCCTTTAAAAGTGCAAAATGAGCTCAGAGATGCAGCTTTTCGAGTAAGAAACTATTGTTGTTAAGTACTAATTTCTTTTATTGCTATTCAACATATTTGAATCATTATCATTGCCTTTCTGTGCATAATTCTTAAGTACATGAAAATTGCTTTGCAGTTGATTTTTTGCATAACTTTGATAGCCTGTATTTTGAGATTTGTTTTAATATTTTGCATCCGAACCATCGTGCATGAAAGTTTTCATAAGCCTGCAAAAAAAAAAACAAACGCGAATTATATGAAAAGTTTAGGATTTTAAGGGAAGAACTACCAATTTATTCCGACTTCAGTTGGGGAGGGCAAGGGCTGCCTCTCCTCCCAGGGTTTACGTGGGTACTTTTTCCAATTAAATTGCTTGTTGAATTATTTTATAGCAAAATCTGAAGTGGATCGTAACCAATATAAAACCTTTCTCACTTTAATATAACAATGGTAATTAAAAAATGACGTTGCAATAAACAAATTGCATCAAGTCAATTTCCTAAACTAAAACCGTAAAAATCTTGTGAGGGGCAAGGAAGGACCCCTCAAATAAATTTTTTGATCCGTTTGACTATTATTATTTTGTTTTTATGTGATATACTTTTTAGTGACAAGCAAGGCAAGGGCCTGATATGCCAAGTCCTTGATTAGGCTTATTACCAGATTTTTTAGCATATGCTGAACCTCTGTCTCAAGGAATGAACAGATGACTGTGAGGGGATAGCTCCCAAGGGAGTTGGCTCTAAATTAAGGCTGGAACAAGCTGTTTTGCAAGTATTCCTGCCCAATAAGTTATGTAGTCAGAGGAAGCTGTATAGCGGTGTGTTGGTCTAGTTTCCGTGATCAACGATGTCACACAAATTGAAAGTTCCATAGAAGGTGGTGTGTGGATCTGTTTGTAGAAGACAGTCATTTATACTACGCATGTCCGTATCAAACATTGCCTTTAAATATAGCAGTAGATATATGGTGGAACTACAGCCCGCCGTGCTACCCCTATTCTGATCCTATGGAGAAAGGTCAAGTGAGTTTCGACAGTAGAGGTGATTTTCAACATTTGGAGGAAAGATTCAGAATGAAAGTACAGTCAGAATAAAAAGGGTAAAGGTCAGGCTACCTAAGTGAAACAGAGTTTCAGGATATTATCTGGGATGTTATTTGGGAAAGATAATTTGGTCATATTTAGACACACATTAAAGTTTCGAGGTTATCCGTACATAAAGGGGAGTTGAGAGGCTATTTACCCTACTCACCATCATATGAACATTGAACAAAGAGCATCAGGATTTGATTTTAGGTCTGTATTAACATTTCCATGAACTTCAAAAGAAGAACCTTTTGACGATGCAAATGCCCTCTTGATCATCCTCCACCAAGATTTTGAAAAAGTGTATTCAAGCCAGCTGGTTATGTTTTCTATAATTTGTCAAGATTTTCAAATCACTTGGGACTTCAACGTTGTGAGCTTAGACTAGTTTCATTTTGTCTTCCTCATTCTAGTAACATCCAATTTTATTAACTATTTTCGCTTTTTCCAATTGCTATCTTGCAATCGAGGTTAAACCAGGGGTTGTCCCTTCCAGATGCTTGAATCTGTTCAAATGTGAATTTTGCGACATTCAACGTTGTTTGACATTTAACTTTGGAAACCTCAAGGGTCAATATCCTATGGTTCAGGTTGGTCTCACTGGTGCTTATTTTAGTTGATTTCACAGAGTCTATTTTTATCAGCCCTGTAAAATTTGAAATCATCAGAGACCGATCAAGTTTATGCTTAACGGTACAAAATTGAGCTTAATTTAGGTTTTGCCTACTTCACATACTACGTTGCTAGAGAATAGCAGTGAACTTGGTATTTTGGACTAACGCATAGCAAGTGTCATATCTGTAACTTAAGAAGTGGCTATGCATATGACTTCTTTTTCGGACAAATTAACTTTTTATGACTGAAGAGAATGGAGGCGACAGATAAATAAGGATGAAGAATTAACACTTCTGGCTATGCTCCTTAGCACTGCAGAATAGTATTTTCAAATTCTTAATTATATTTGTAGATCCTACATGAAAATATCACTTGGATCTGGAGTTTGTCCTGAGCTTTATGTTTAGAGCAGCACTTATGATATTAGTGTACTAATCTGTTACATTTGGACCACCTGTGGATACAATTTAGTAGGAAGGTGAATATATGACGCCTTCTTAAAATCAGAATAACGTAAGGATGTATAACTAGAAGACCTTATATGTGCCCCCCCCAACCAACCTTTTATCTAAAGCCACGTCATGCCCCTTTCGAATTAGGATCATTCAGAGATTAGTTAGGTAGTGATTTTCAATAAATAAATGTTACCTGGCTGCGTGCAGGCAAACATTATACATTAACCTGTACGTCCATCTGTGACATATTAGTTGGAGTCACCGGCACATCAATTACCAAATTTACACGTACTGAAAAGGTGGCAATTGAAAACCTTGATATTGTGTCTATCCCAACTGAAGACAATATACGCATATGCCAGAAGGGTTCAATGGCCACGATGTTTCGGGTCATTTATTTTGTAGAATGGCTTGAATTCGGAACAGCGGTCTAATTTAGCCATGGCTTGAAGCTGCATTGAAGATGACATCATTTGAACAAAAAATGAATCTGATTTTGGAGTTGGTATTATCTCTAACATACATCGCAAGCTTAAGTTTGGCTTTTTCAGTGACAAAACAAAGCTGATGAAAGAACTCAATGAAGGCATTAAATAAGCTGTTTATTGTGGTGGAATTTTAGCCCTCTTTTATTGCATAATTGCCATGAAAATATTTTGAATATCCATGTTTGACATGAGATTGATATCGTTTCAAGGTGTTTGTCCATAGGTTTACCTTATGTGAAATTATAGTGTTATATTCAAGTTATATACACCCCAAAGTATAAATATCTGGGATTTGTGGTCGCAGCGAATGGGAATTGGACCGAGCACATTAAATTGATAATTTCATGTGGTAAGGCCGCTGCTTGTGCTCTACTTCGACAAAAACATATCATGGGAATCAAAAATATGAAGATGCGCAAGTGCCTTTTTATGACTAAAGTCCTACCTGTTGCCCATTATAGCTGTGAGTTGTGGGGGACTACTACGGTAAAACAACTGGAATCTCTGCAGTTTATGTATTTTAAAAGAGTTATAGGCCTCCAAAATAATTTTAGTAGTTTGGTCCTAAAGGGTAATTTGGGTTTGCAGGATCTACGTCATATGAGGACTATAAAAATGACTAAGTTTTGGTTACAGTTTACGCCCTTACCTGATAACCGCCTGGCGAAAGCGGCCTACATAGAGATGTTGAGTTTTACCAAAAAGACAGCATGGCCAAAACAAGATAAAGCACTATTGGATAATCCTGGTTTATCATGGGCATGGAATGAGGGGCAGAGTCCTCTAGGTAAACCTGAAGATTTCCTCGGTAAGTTTGCGTCGCGCCTTCGGGACTGAGAGATTCAGGTTTGGCTAACGGGTCTGGAAAAGTCTAGTAGCCTGCATTTTATAGACAGATTAAAGATGTTTATGGAGAGGAGTTTTATTTGAAGCTGAATCTACCGTGGAGAACCCTTAAGTATTGGTTGCAGGCGCGGGCAAATTGCATACCACTGCGTAAAGATGCTGGGAGTCTTATGATGAGGATGGCTCGGGAGGTAGGCGTGCCTGCCCCCTCTGTGGGGAGTTTGGGGATGGGATGGACCATTTTCTGAGTAGATGCCAAAGTTTGATGAATTTTAGGGATAAATTTTTTCATGGGGATGTACCGCTATTCCCGGGTGTTTTAGGGACTAATTCGAGGGACCTAATTATTGCGTTAGGTTGTTTCATAGAGAATAGTCTGATGGCGCGGAAAGAAGCTGTAGTTTAAATTTGTTGAGTGTTATTGTTCTATCTTTAATGTTTTTTGTTTGTTTATTTTTGTGTATATGGCCACTGGTTTTTAAATACACGCATATATACGGCTACTTTTTTGTGACGCAAAACGGCTCACGCCTAACGCGTTTTACAAAAATGGAGAATTGTTTCAATAAGATCGGTCTGCTGCATCTATTAAAACGTTAATATCAAAAAGGGAGAGGTTACATAAGGTTGAATAGCTCTAGGTTTAATGTTTGAAATTTTGGATACTAAAGGCCTGATTTTCGTGAATTTCTAACGCAAGCGGTGTTTCTGGAGGGTATATTTTCCTTTGTGCTGGGAGCTTATATCATATATAAGGGGATATATTCCCGTAAATAAAAATAGGATGCCTCATACCTCCATTTTCTGTTCAGCATATGTATTTCAAATGTTTAAATTACCAAAATTTCAACGGTTAAGCATTTAACGCAACTGGTAAACCATTATGAATCATGAACTGGAAACGCAGCTGTGTGAATCCAGAGTACCTTGGAAATCTCTGAAAGTTTCCCGTAAATAAAAATAGGATGCCTCATACCTCCATTTTCTGTTCAGCATATGTATTTCAAATGTTTAAATTAACATAATTTCAACGGTTAAGCATTTAACGCAAAGAGACGGTTCTAAATATTACTAAAGTGACTCCAGAAGGTAGAGTTTAATAGAATACAGTAAATGAGGATCATAGTAATGGAAGTTAAGCACACAGCAGCGGTACGACTCATAACTCTCAGTTTTGTTTTTTTCAAGTCTATATCGGGCTCCTGTCGGACAATAAATTTCTACTTTATGCCTGTTAATTTTGGTGCTATCCATATATGTGCGCACATGAATTGACGCGTACATATGACTTTTTAAATAAAAGGACTTTTTATATATCGCTCTAATTACAAGATATTGAATTTGTTTCTTAATTTTTTTTTATTGCAGTACACAGAAGTGTCTTTATTTGGCATATATGTGTACCTGAAAACAAGGCAAATTTTAAGCCAAGGTTGATGTAAAGCAGGCATGTGTTATAAGTTGTTTGTAGGACAAGGAAAATCTAGGTAGCGCTGGAAATAAACTAATACTACATTGTTGCTACCTGTTTTACAGCCCGAATATGAAAACTGGCCTAATTACGCTTTATTTGTGTTCCAGACCCTCCCCCTTCTCTTAGAAATTCTTTATTACTCCCTCCCCCTCCTTGAGGCGGTATTTACCTATGTATTTTTGGTGAACAGTTTCAGATTGTGTTTGCTCAACTATAGAACTGTGCATAATTATATTTGTGTTGAATATTATGGAATTCAGGTTCCATTAGCTTCACTGATACATTACTGCCTTTAATACCAACACTATCTGCCACATGTATGCGCTAGGAATATCAGCTTTGGGGAGAAGCTATAATTTCAACGGTTATACCTTTCCTATCCCTTATTTTTCTCTTGATGTCATTCTCCTTCAAAACGCGCTATTCTTTGTGTTAACTAAGCTGAGAATTGATACGTATTGTAGATGGCCAAATAGACCATTTTGGCCGGGAAACCCAATGTTTTTTTCTCTTTTGTGTGCTTTTTTTAGTGTTAAACAGCAAAATAGGTCCTCAAACGACAATATTTCCTTCTGAAATCCCTTTCCGGTCAATAAGATAAGATCTATTATTTATAGCTATTTTTTAGGCCTTTGCATCACTAGCAGATTCAGATGAGGAAATACGGAAAAGGGTCTTAGAGACAGAGGGCTTAATGCCATCTTTAATGTCAGCTTTAAATGAAGGCTGTAGAGAACTTCACATATCTGCCTTGCGTTGTTTATTGTCTATCTCCAGATCTGTTCAGCAACTCAGAACGACTTTTCAGGTAATTTTTTAGCTTTAATTTCGCGCAAAGTTGTTGCTGCCCAAGTGGATGTTTTAAAATGTGCTTCAACAATTCTTTAAAATTTTAAACCCAGGTCTTAGTATATTTCTATTAAAAATCCGCTTAGGTAGCTTGGGCCTAACCTCAGTATGCAGTTAGTCCATATAAAATTTCTTGTGAACAGATTTTCCAAGGAAGCCTGCTTCATGTGCTATTCTTTTTTTCGCATATAGAAGACGGATTATGGAGTTAAACAGAATATTAAAGAAGTTTAAGTTCAAGAAGTTTAAATTTTATTTCTTCAAAGAGTTTTTTTCGAACATATGTTTCTCTTTCCACCTTTCTAATATGTTTTGAAAACGAATTCTTAAAATGAAATTTTTGTGTATCAGTTTGGAAGAAAATGTTCCTAGTAAAGCGAGTATTTTGTTCCTGCCTTTTCGCCGCTCTTTTAGTTATTTGATCCCGAGAAATCCCTTGCGCGGCACGGATCTACCTAAGTTTTAGGACTATTTGTCAAGTTTTAAATCCAAGCTCTGTCTTATTTTTTTCTTTTTAGAAGGTTTTTTTGTAATAGTTCTTGGCACTTTTCTGATATATAGTTTTGTATGATTTAACCGCTGATATATGGCAATTAAAGTTCTAAATATATTTCCAAAACACAAATTTTATAACTTTGATCTACTACATAACTTTGATATTAGTTTTCAAGTTTGTAACATCCAAGCATATAATTCTTCTTTCTTTTTTTATGTAACGCGAGCAATTGGTACTATTATGATCAATAGTTGAATATATTTAAATTGCTCATGGGTAAAAAATTACTGTTCTACTGACATTTCTGAGGAGATCAGTACTATATAATGGAACTTAAGAATGATTCCGAAATAATACCTTAAAAACTAAGATTATGGCCAAGATTTCTGCTTATTAATTGCATGGCACACTAATGTTCAGGGCCGAAGGGGAAGGGTAAAATAAATGGCTAAATAAATTCTTTACCACAAATTACTCAGGAGAAACTATTTATTTCTAAGCAGAGCCGTTCGTAGAGGGGAGGCAAATGGGGTAGTTTTCCTGGTCGTTGTGGCTTGGAGGGGTCCTGGGGCTAGGGAATTGTCAACTTTGATCCTTTTTGTTTATATTTGAGTGGGGAGGTGGGCGCTTTAGTCATTTTTTTCCTGGGCACTACCAACCCTAGGGACGGCTCTGTTTGCAATGATATTCAGTGTCAGTTGGAAATTGAAAAGTTTTTTCCATATGCTTAAAAAAAACACAAAAAACTTCGCATTTAGAGTGCAATGCACCTCTAGACTAATGTCTATTCAGTTATTGTATTAGATACCGGGTATGTTGCTTGTCTCTCATCTTTAAAAATTAAATAGAAAATAAAATAATGAAAAAGAAGTTTTCAAAGTAAAGAGCCATACTAAAACCTAAGATGAACAGAAATAAAGTCCTATAACGATTCAAACTTAAAACGACCAGAAATTACTGTCAATAAACAAATGAAACCCTAAATAAACAGAAATTAAACTAAATAATCACATCAAAGATGAAGAAAACAGATACTGATGAATAAATGAATCTCATAATGAGTAGAAATGGAAATGAGTAATCATTTCCACCTTAAAACAAACATGAGCTTGGCTATTGCTCACCTCCCGCAAAACCTACTAAAGGCTATCGCGTTATTTGGGTTTTATTGAGGACTTTTTTTTTTTTTTTTTTTTTTTAACAGTGTGGCTTACTTTGTATGGTCTTCGACGAAAAATAACAAGTAAAATAAAGCTACCATAATAATCAATATGACTGGAAAAAAATAATGGAAATAAACTGAATGTAAAATATAAAATTATCTCAATTCCAGGAAATGTCAGCAATTTAAGATTATATTTAACAGAAATATCTGACTTTTTAATGTTACAATTATAAAAGAAAAATATTCAAAAGATATTTGGTTTTCAGTAAAATACAAATGACGTAATAGCCTTTTGTAGGTTTAGCGAAGGGAGGGCAGTAGCCCTACTCCTGTTTTTCAGTAATTTTTGTGCGTTTTAAGTTTGGCGTAAAGTGCGTCAAGTTTCAGTTTTTATTTCTACTCGGTTTAAAATTTATTTACTCATGCATTTCGGTATCAGTTATCTTTATGATTGGTGTTATTATTTATTTTAATTTCCGTTCGTTTTCTGTTTCATGCATCTTCGACAGTAATTTCTGGTCGTTTTAAGTTTTTGACTTATTATAGGACTTAGTTTGTGCTTGTATCGGGTTGTAATAAGGATAAAATGCTTCCCTTGGAAGATATTCTGTTTTGGAAAAAAATTCTAATTTATTTCTGTTAGTTTTTTTATTGCCAAAATTTGACTATTGTTTAATGTTAAGAATTTTTTTTAGTTTTTGGGTTCTCTGCTTAACTATTAAAATATCGGAATCTATTTTAAGTTAAATTAGGTTCTCTCAGCGTTGATTTCGATCATTGAATAAATTTCACTTAATTTGAGATCCAGGTTTAGGAAGGCTCTGGAACTAAGGTTTTGATTCAGTAGCAATCTTTAAACAATTTACTCGAAAGAATTCTTCTCGGAGAATGTTTAGAAGAGTATTTATTTATGAAAAAGGAATAAGAGAATAAATATATGTCAGAGGCATCGCTCAGCTGTCTTTATTTCGGACTCTTTTGACTTTTTATTTGTGACTTTGACGTTAGCGTATTGTGGTGTGGTTTGGAAAAGAGGTCATTTTGACAACCTGGTTGCACAGAATCTCTTGGTTCAGTTCTACATCCTCCTCAACACTCCCTGGAAGTTTCAACTTGATGCCTTTAGTCATTCTTGAGAGATCTCACATACACCTTGATCCACGTAGAATCTTTTGATTTAGTTCAATATTCCCTGAAAGTTTTAGATTATTACTATGTGTCGTTCTTGAGATATTACGGATGCGTCTCTTTGACAACCTGGATGCTCATAGCGTCATTAGATTTAGTTCAACGCCATTTTGACAACCTGGATGTACAAAGTATCTTTTGATAAAGTTCAATATCTTACTCAATATTCCCTGGAAGTTTCAATTTGATACCCTTAGCAGTTCCTGGTATATTGCAAATACACCCGTTTGAAAACCTGTATACGTAGTATCTTTTTATTTAGTTGAACAATCCCCTCAGCGTTTTCAGAGAGTTTAAATTAATACCCTTAGCTGTTTTTTAGACATTGCAAATACGCCTTTTGACAACCTGGATGTACATAGCGTCTTTTGATTTAGTTCAACATCCCCTCATGTTCCCTGAAAGTTTCAACTTAATATTCTGAGGTGTTTCTTAAATTTGTCAGACACGCCTTTTTGACAACCTGGTTGCTCATAGTGTCTTTTGATTAAGTTCAAAGTCCCTCTCAATATTCCGTGAAAGTTTCAACTCAATGCACTTGGCCATTCCTGAGAAGACGCACGCGTCACCTCTGCCCCCCCTTCATTTTGCACTATGAAACATATTTTAAATAACTGCAAATTTTTGTTATTAGTGACCATTTTTCCTTAGTAGTGTGGGGATTATGCCATCCTGTTAGGCATCGGAGCTTTCGACGAATTTGAACGAAGTACCCGCCTCAAGTGTTATGGAATGCCTTTGGAGTTACGGAGGGAGGGGTAGCAAAAAGAGCAAGGAAGGGTGGTTTCTCTTTATCAGTTTTGTCTCTTAAAATGGACATTAGAACTTTAATTCCCAATTGAATGAGCCGTGAGCTTTTTGTTTTGTTGACTGTGTAAAGACTCTATGTACTCAAAATGTTTTTTTTTGTGCGCAAGTGATTCTATATTTCAAGTGCTGAGCAATGTCATGTTTTCTTGGTAATTTAATTCTGATGGTGCTATAGGAAATATCATTGCTACCACAGACATTGCCCAGAGATAATATTAAAGGCTATCAATATTAAAACATCAGAAGTTGCAGTTTACTTTAATTGTCCTGCATGAAACCAAACTGCTTCTGTGAATTTGATATTTTTTGCTTATTGACTTAGTTATGGGATCACGCAGCTGAAACATTCAGAGATGATAGTAAATTCTAATAAGTGTCTGATGACTGAAACGACCACAAAATGTGGTCACCCACTGTCAATCTTTTGACACAAGAACAATCCATCACCTGACCTCTCCCTCTGCGTAGTTATGCTTATAGTATGTCATTTTACTTTGCAAATATTTAATTCAGGATCATTCTGTTTGGCGACCTGTGTTGAATTTGATGATAACAGGAGACGAGGGTGTACAGAAAGCAGCTTCTGGAATACTTTGCAATCTTCTTCTTGAGTTTTCTCCATCTAAAGAGCCACTTCTTGATAAAGGAGCATCGAGTCTTTTGGGACGACTTACTGCGTCTTCAGACCCGACGTTACGGTTGAATGGTGTTTGGGCACTTATGGTAAAATTTCTATTTTACTTTGTACATTATAAGGCACACTCTGTACTGTTATTCAAAGCTTTTAAGATGTATCTCAGTAAACATTAGCTTTAAAGATCAATTTTTAGTGAGCTCATCTGCCTCACCTTACTGTAATCACAAAATACGGAGCGTAAAATTAGATGTTAAATATCTAAAATTTCCTTAGATTTCATTACACTATGATTTACCTTAGATTACCTTAGATTTCATTTTGCACTTTGAAACATATTTCTAAACAACAGCTAATTTTTGTTATAAGCGACGATTTTCCTAGGTCCTGTGGGGACTATGCCATCCTGGTAGGCATATTTATTGGAGCTTTCGACTAATTTGAACGAAATACCCGCCTCAAGTGTTATGGAATGTCTTTGGAGGCTACGGAGGGAGGGGTAGTAAAAATAGCAAGGAAGGATGGTTTCTCTTTATCAGTTTTGCTTCTTAAAAAGGGCATTAGAACTTCAATTCCCAATTGAATGAGCCGTGAGCTTTTTGTTTTGTTGACTGTGCAAAGACTCTATGTACTCAAATGTTTTTGTGCGCAAGTGACTCTATATTTCAAGTGCTGAGCAATGTCATTCGCGAAATATTAAATTCAAATAAACATTTAGCAGAAAGTAACTATTGCCAAACTTTAATAGTTCTAAATAATATCTTATTTAAAGACATAGTCACTAGGTCTTGGATTTTATACAATTTAAATTTAACGTATCTATAACTCTAAGGCGTATCTATAACTCTAGGCTATTGGACAGAAAAAAGTCCTTTTAATGTACCACTTCAAGTATCTTTAACCTGTTTACCCGTTTAGTAGCTTTAACCTATTATTTTTTTTCCAAATGGTCCGGTTTCATCATATGTAACTAACTATAAATGTAACCCAGAAATTCTGTCTCATTTAACAAAATGTTAGCCCCAAAAAAAGGTTCTCAAAGAAAAGGAAAATCCATATTAAAACCAAAAACGAACAAAAATAAAGATATACGATAATTCAAACGAAAAACGAAAAGGGATTATTATCAATGAATGAATGGAAACCAAAATGCAAAGAATTGAAAATGAATAACCATATCAACAGATGATATTAGTGCAATTACAACAAACAGGAGTGCCCCCAAACCTTGAAAGGCTCATATAGTGGCATTTGTGTTTTAAGCAGTGTGTTATAATGCCAACACCAGCACAACAAACATACAATAGATCAAGTCTAATCAAGGCTTACAAAATAAGAGTAGTGCTACCGCTCCCCCTCTCAAACCCTGTAAATGGCTCGAGTGTCATTTGCATTTCATTGAAAATGATTGGTGCCGAGAAGAATGTGGTTTTTATTTTTGTAAGTATCGACAACAAGAACAACAAAAGGCAGGAAATCACCATGATAATCAAGATTACTGAAAAGAACTAATAAAAGTAGACTGTTTGTTCAAAATAAAATTGTATTAATCCCCTGGAAGTCTGAACGATTTTTGATTTAACAATATTATAATTATAGGAGAGAAAATGTTTAAAATACATCGTGTTTTCAGTGGAGCGCAAGTGACTCTATGACCTTCAGAAGGTCTAGGGGGTGTTGGTCCTACTCCTGTTTGTTATACGATTCGTTTATTCGTTTATAGTAGTACCTTTTATTTTATGTTTGTTGTGATTATTCATTGTAATATCTATACGTTAAGAGTTTCATTTATTCATTGGCACATAATTTATATTTGTTTTTAGTTTGAATTTGAAAGTAAAAGTAATGACTCTTTACTTTTCTTCGAAAAATTTATTTTTTGGAAAGTTTTTTTGATTATTTCGTTCTTAATTAACAAGTTTTTTATTGGTCAATAATAGGAATGTTCATATTGTTTAAGCTCTTCTGCATAAGTATTAAGATTTTTGAGTGCTATTTCGATTGTGGACAAAATCTGAATATTTTGTCTAGATTTTTGAATTACAGTAGTTTTTTGCAATAAAGTATTTGTTGGGGGTTGAAAATCTCCTATTTTCAGTCCTTTATAAGGCTGAAGCCGTTTTAATCTCCCTCCTGCAGACACCCTTTAATTTTGTTTTGTTGTTAAAAGAAGTTCTCTTAATTTAGGTTCCTTTAGCCTAAGGATTTTAACTGAACTCTGTCTACATGATTTTTAATTTCAAAGCAGATCAGCGTAGAAAAAAGAAGAAAAACTGTTCCTTCTAAGCATCGATATAACCCATTTTTTCCAAAGTTAATCAAGAAAAACAAAGTTTTTTTTTGATGGGAGAAAAGAGCAAAGATGGAAATCAAAAAGAAAAACAAAATCATTACTTTGTGTTATTTCAAAGATGCTTGTATTGTCTTAACCTTTAGTTACTATGTGCCATGGTTTATTCTTTACTAGATTTCAGCTATATCCGATGAAACTTACATAGTCCCCATTTATAATGAACTGTATCAACCCATTATGTATTTCTTATATTATATTGTCGAAAAATAAATGTATATAAATATTGTTTTCACTTTTTACGTCATATATGGTTACAACCTACGATTATGACGTCATTCAACAAGCTTATACATGAAAATGTTTTTTTTTTTGTAGAAAATGATTCTATTTTAAAAAATATTTATTTTGTTATACTTCCGACGATGTGACAAACTTATCTTTGACAAGATAACGTAGCACAAGTATCTTCTGAACAGTTGCTTTTGAAAAGTTGTACTACAATATTGCAAAACTCACAAAACTAGATTAAAAAAAAATTAAAAATCTGTTCAATTTAACAGCGATTTTTGATTTAACAGCAATTGTAAAAATATCCTGTCGGTAAGAGCTGAATAGAATCAATATCTGTGAAAAATTACCTCCACTAGATATTTTTTTCAAAATAAAATAAAAAGGGTAGGAATTAGAAACGACTTGACTCGTTCAAGTAACTTTGTAATTCTTTCAGTAAAATGAATTTGTTATCAAAGATCGTTGAATTGGTTCTTCCAGCATCAGTTGCTGTCGGACTTCTTTTTTATTTAGAGCGGAAGAAAGGCTACAAAGTTCTAGATACCGTTGAATTTTTTTGGGATAAAGCTGTGAAACACTTTGAGGAACTTCGTTTAGACAAGCTCGGAAACGATAAACATGACAACGCTGGCTCGGAGCATCAGAAAAGTATCGGAAGTGAGCAAGATGTTATCGCTGACAATGCTACTCTGATTGGTAAAAACAGTGGTGACTACACAAGTAGTAACAATTCTGAACGTACATCACCTGCTGCTGAAAATACTGTTAAGGATTACGACAGAAGTGAGGCAAAACTGCCATAAACAATATACGGTAAAAATGCTTATATACGGAATAAGAATTTATTTGCTTTCCTATAGGAATTATCAAAATTAAAGCTGACAATGCTACTCTGATTGGCAAAACAGCGCTGATGACACAAGTGTTAAGAATTCTGAAAGTATAAATTCCCCTCCAGATAAAAACCTCACCTAATGTTTAAACCCTGTATTCGCTGCCCATAATCATGCTCAAATGTTTCTTATGAGTCTACTCCAGTGCTTAGTAAATCCAGTCCATCTGGGACAAGTTGTAATGCAGAAAAAGCGCAACTTCAACTGTTGGCTTAGTTGTACCTGCAGCTATTGGCTTAGTTTTATCTACAGCTGTTGGCTTATTTGTATTTGCAGGTGTTCGCTTAATCGTTCCTGTAGTTGTTCGCTGAGTTATACCTGTTACTTTATTGCACATGCAGGTGATATCAGATCAATATATAAGTGTGTTGCATATGATGTTCCAGTGCCCTGCTAGCTGAGGAGAAATAACGGAGACAAAAAGATGCCTTTGATGAAGAATATCATAGTTCAAGTAATTTTTCTTGTTTTTCAAGCCAGTAGATTTTCCTCGTTATCAAGCCAAGGGAAGGTAAGTTTCCAATATAGGGGTTTCGGACCAGGCAGTTCTAATAGTGTACTTCTTGTTTTGATCTGAGAGTTTAGGAGTTATGGGCTATTATATTCCTTAGAATTGGATTTGATCGTCTCTTTCTAGGTTTACGTGAATTTACCGTTAATACCTTACCTAGGTATATACTTAATAACAAGCAGGGAAAAGTCTTTGGCCTTTTCTCTTTTAGAGTAGTTAGAGACGAGCCTCAAAGAATCAGGTAACAAACTAAGTCCCATATATGCAATGGTTTGTTATTCTATTGATTGTCTTTTAATTTTTTTTTTCAAAATGCGTTTTTCCACTTTAATCACCATGGCTATGGTTTGCTTTTTACTTGGTTGCAGTTACTGTTGCAACCATGATTTGTCTATTGCTCCATGTTAATCATATGCTCAATAATGCATCGTGCACTGTCAATTAACGAATCCCAGTGGCTAAGAGGTTAAAACTCAAATTTGAAAGAGGCGAGATCGAGCCATTTTGCGATTACAAATGTCAAAGCACTTTATAAATGAGTTTGTCGAACGAACTCAGTTATAGGTGTGATTGCATCTGTAAAAAATCAATGGATTTTTGCCGCAATGAAAAAAATACAAGTTCGTTTATTTTTTTTCCCTTGTAAATATGAAAGTGGACCAAATACATGAATGACTCTATTTTTAGGAGTTTTGGGTTTTTATATTTCTTAGCATTGGACTGATCGTCTCTTAGTAGGTTGCTAGCTACTGCTGCAACCCAAATTCACATATATATTTATTTATGAGAGGCAGCCTGGCCGAGTGGTCCAAGGCACTGGTGTTAGCCACCAGTCTCTTCGGAGGCGTGGGTTCAAATCTTACCACTGGTATTATGTTTGAAAGACTGCAGTGTGAAAAGACATCAAAAATGCAGTTTTTGGTGGAAAAATTTATTCTCTTTTAGAAATAATTTATTTTAGTTACTATAGATTTTTAACCCAATTAATTTCCTTTAAAATGAGCCATTGAACAACTATCTACGATGTTCCAGTGCCAAGCTATCTCTGGAAACAAAGAAAAAAAAATATCCCGTTTAGGCAGAATGTTGTAGTAGCTGCCACTTTTTTTGATTTTCAATCCAATATATTTCCCTTGCTGTTCAAGCCAAGGGACAGAAATTTTATTACTATACAGGGGTTTCGGACAAGGCGGTTCTAATGGTGTACTTTTTGCTTTGATCTGACTCCCTTTTTAGGAGCTATGGGTTTTTATATTTCTTAACATTGGACGTGATCGTCTCTTACTAGGTTGCTAGCTACCGCTGCAACCCGGATGTGCCCGAAAATTAAATGCATAAGTAAATTTGGCTGCTTCAAGAATGCTAAATATAGCATGCCAAATTAAAACAGAATGAATCAATCCTACCTTAAATTTACAAGGAGGGGGAGCAGCGTTATATATTGTTCTTATCTACCTTTGTAAATACGCATTTATTGCTCGTATTAATCTATTGCTATTAGTTCAAAGAAAAAGAAAATGCTGATTAAGTCGAAACGTTCTTACCAAAAGAGGCACCACTAGCAGGGTTTTAAGACAACATAGAGAAATGTTTAAGGGTCAAGGCGATGTGAAATTTCGTATAACAGTTGAGTAAGAAATGTTATTAATGTTTTAATTAGGGATTACAACAATTCAACAAATCCTACAAAGAAGAGCTTAAAGTTTGTATTAGTACTTTTATATTAGTATTATATACATAGTTTTCTCTTGAGTTAAATATAAGTGAAAGCCTTCGATAGCTCAAACTGTGGGAGAGCTGGTGTCTGACAACCCGCGGTTGCTGGTTCGAATCCAGCTCGAAGCCTACTGGTATCATCTTTACAGGTATATTGTTTCAAAGATTTGGATATGATGTTTTAATACCGCTCTGTTATTATTATGTTATATGTTAAAAATAATATTTTCATCTTCATATGCAAGATGATGTTAATAACATTTGCTACTACAGTGCTGTACAAAAAAGTAGTTTTTCGTAAAAAGTAGATTCTAATTTGATTTTTTTTTTTTTTTTTTTAATGACAAAAGGCACTAGACTTAGCAATTGTCTTTCAAATGCGCCATTAAACAGCTCTCTGTGATTTTCCAGTGCCTCGCTAGCTGCAACGAAAAATAAAAATGGAAAAAATAAAAGATGCCGTTGATGCAGAATATTGTGCTTGGAGCCACTTTTCTTGTTTTTCAAGCTAATGAAGTTTTCTCGTTGTTAAGGCCAAAGGACAGTTAGTTTCCTGTATAGGGGTATTGGACAAGGCGGTTCTAATAATGTACTTTTTTTTTATCTGATTCTAGTTTTAGGAGCTATGGGCTTTTTTTTTTTTTTTTTACTATGAGATGTGATCTTCTCTTACGAGGTTGGTAGCTACTGTTACACCCCGGATTTGCAACATGTATGTGTTACATTGCTTCAAATAAACCGACTCGTAATATCGTCCTAAATTTGTACAAATCTAAAAAAAAGCGCTTTATTGAAAACATAAAATCCACGCAACAAAACACGATTAGGAACAGAAAAGTCCCTAAGTACCCTACAGAAAATAGTCTGATACTTTTGCTAGTCAGCCCACTACTTATGAAATTTGCTAGGGGGATGGGAGGGAGAGTGTACAAGAGCCAGGATTGCAACACTCAAAGTTTAAGTTTTCGCCTGTAAAGATTAAGATGATACCTTATTCATACTTCTTAGCCATTCCACTCCATGTATGATACTAAAGTGCCAATTGCTGTACCACAAGGCACTTAATGACGGTGTTATCAAAACAAATTTATAAAAAGCACCTAGCTATAAAAATCTAGCTTTTAAATGATACTTTAAACAACTCTCTGTGATGTTGCAGTAGCTTGGTAGTTCTGTTAGTCAGTAGGTGATTTATGAATAATATTAAGGAGGCTGAGATATGAAAACTACAACAGGGATGATTGTAAATCTCAAATTAGAGTTCAACCGTAATTTCGATCGCCTTAAAATCTATATGGCCCATGTTAACATGTTTCATAAGCTACAAACCTATCAGAGACATCAAACAAAAAATTACAGGTCTTTTTTTGGGCATCACAGACCAATGCAGCCAAAATCTGTTTCAAATTTGTTCTCTGTACATGGATCCACACAGCAAACAAACTTATGAATATCATTTTGAAGCTGAATGTAGAGCAGAGAACAAATTTGAAACAGATTTTGGCTTTATCGGTTTGTGATGCCCAAAAAAGACCTGTAATTTTTTGTTTGATGTCTCTGATAGGTTTGTAGCTTATGAAACATGTTAACATGGGCCATATAGATTTTAAGGCGATCGAAATTACGGTTGAACTCTAATTTGAGATTTACAATCATCCCTGTTGTAGTTTTCATATCTCAGCCTCCTTAATATTATTCATAAATCACCTACTGACTAACAGAACTACCAAGCTACTGCAACATCACAGAGAGTTGTTTAAAGTATCATTTAAAAACTAGATTTTTATATCTAGGTGCTTTTTATAAATTTGTTTTGATAACACCGTCATTAAGTAAGTGCCTTGTGGTATAGCAATTGGCACTTTAGTATCATATACGGAGTGGAAAGGCTAAGAAGTATGAATAAGGTATCATCTTAATCTTTACAGTCGAAAACTTTAAACTTTGAGTGTTGCAATCCTGGCTCTTGTACACTCTCCCTCTGATCCCCCTAGTAAATTTCATAAGTAGTGGGCTGATTAGCAAAAGTATCAGGCTATTTTCTGTAGGGTACTTAGGAACTTTTCTGTTCCTAATCGTGTTTTGTTGCGTCGATTTTGTGTTTCCAATAAATAGCTTTTTTTAGATTTGTACCAATTTAGGAAAATATTACGAGTCGGTTTATTTGAAGCAATGTAACACAGACATGTTGCATATCCGAGGTGTAACAGTAGCTAGAAACCTAGTAAGAGACGATCCCGTCCCATAGTAAAAATCAAAATAGCCCATAGCTCCTAAAACTAGAATCAGATAAAAAAAAGTACACTATTAGAACCGCCTTGTCCAATACCCCTATACGGGAAACTAACTGTCCCTTGGCTTGAATAACGAGAAAACTTCATTGGCTTGCAAAACAAGAAAAATGGCTCCAAGCACGATATTCTGCATCAACGGCATCTTTTATTTTTTTTCGTTTTTATTTTTCGTCGCAGGTAGCGAGGCACTGGAGAATCACAGAGAGCTGTTTAATGGCTCATTTGAAAGAAAATTGCTAAATCTAGTGCCTTTTGTCATTAAAAACATTTTTTTCAAATTAGAATCACTTTTTTACGAAAAACTACATTTTGTACAGCACTGTAGTAGCAAATGTTATTAACATCATCTTGCATACGAAGATAAAATATTATTTTTAACATATAAAATAATAAGAACAGAGCGGTATTAAAACGTCATAGCCAATCTTTGAAACAATATACCTGTAAAGATGATACCAGTAGGCTTCGAACTGGATTTGAACCAGCAACCGCGGGTTGTCAGACACCAGCTCTCCCACAGTTTGAGCTATCGAAGGCTTTCACTTATATTTAACTCCAGAGTAAACTATGTATATAATACTAATATAAATGTACTAATACAAACTTTTGGTTCTTCTTTTTATGATTTGTTGGATTGTTGTAATCCCTAATTAAAACGTTAATAACAGTTCTTACTCAACTGATATGCGAAATTTCAAATAGCATTGGCCCTTAAACATTCCTCTATGTTGTCATAAAACCCTGCTAGTGGTGCCTATTTTGGTAAGAACGTTTTGACTTAATCAGCATTTTCTTTTCTTTGAGTTAATAGCAATAGATTAATACGAGCAATAAATGCGTATTTACAGAGGTAGATAAGAGCAATATGTAACGCTGCTCCCCCTCCTTGTAAATTTAAGGTAGGATTGATTCATTCTGTTTTAATTTGGAATGTTATATTTAGCATTCTTGAAGCAGCCAAAATTTACTTATGCATTTAATTTTCGAGCACATTCATATATTTGGTTGACTCCCATATTTACAAGGGAAAAAAAAATTAAACGAAACCACTTTGTATTTTTTTCATTGCGGCAAAAGTCCATTGCTTTTTTACAGATGCAATCACACCTATAACTGAGTTCTTCGACAAACTCATTTATCAATTTGCTTTGACATTCGTAATCGTAAAATGGCTTGAACTCGCCTCTTTAGAATTTGAGTTTTAACCTCGTAGCCACTGGGATTCGGTAATTGACAATGCACGATGTATTATACAAATCATGGTTGCAACAGTAGCTGCAACCAAGTAAAAAGCAAACCATAGCCATGTTGATTAAAGTGGAAAAAACGCATTAAAAAAAAAATGTATTAAAAGACGATCTAGATAATTTCGGAGACTACACTGCCTTTCCATGACGATAAATAAAAGTTCAAATAGGGATAAAATCCTTTTAATAGACAGTGTTTTTTATAACAGTGATAGAAATTCACAAAACTACCAGATATTTCGGTCACATATACAGTGACCGTCATCAGTAGTAAAACAGTTTTACTACTGATGACGGTCACTGTATATGTGACCGAAATATCTGGTATTTTTGTGAATTTCTATCACTGTTATAAAAAGCACTGTCTATTAAAAGGATTTTATCCCTATTTGAACTTTTATTTATCGTAAAAGACGATCATTAGAATAACACACCGTTGCATATATGGGACTTAGTTTGTTACCTGATTCTTTGAGGCTCGTCTCTTACTATTCTAAAAAAGTAAAGGCCTAAGGCTTTTCCCTGCTTGTTATTAGGTATATCTACGTAAGGTATTAACGGTAAGTCATGTAAGAGACGATAAAATCCAATTCTAAGGAATATAATAGCCCATAACTCTTAAACATAGTTTCAGATCAAAACAAGAAGTACACAATTAGAACTGCCTTGTCTGAAACCCCTATATTAGAAACTTACCGTCCCTTGGCTTGAATAACGAGGAAAATCTACTGGCTTGAAAAACAAGAAAAATTACTTGAACTACGATATTCTTCATCAAAGGCGTCTTTTTGTCTCCGTTATTTCTCCTCAGCTAGCAGGGCACTGGAACATCATATGCAACACACTTATATATTGATCTGATATCGCCTGCATGTGCAATAAAGCTAACAGGTATAACTCAGCCAACAACTACAGGAACAATTAAGCGAACAACTGCAAATACAAATAAGCCAACAGCTGTAGACAAAACTAAGCCAATAGCTGCAGGTACAACTAAGCCAACAGTTGAAGTTGTGCTTTTTCTGCATTACAACTTGTCCCAGATGGACTGGATCTACTAAGCACTGGAGTGGACTCATAAGAAACATGTGAGCATGATTATGGGCAGAGAATACAGGGTTTAAACATTAGATAAGGTTTTTATCTGAAGGGGCAGAGAATACAGGGTTTAAACGTTAGGTAAGGTTTTTATCTGGAGGGGAATTTATGCTTTCAGAATTCTTAACATTTGTGTCATCACCGCTGTTTTGCCAATCAGAGTAGCATTGTCAGCTATAATTTTGATCATTCCTAGAGTAAAGCATATACATTCTTACTCCCTCTGTAAGTATTTTTACTGTATATTGTTTATGACAGTTTCGCCTCACTTCTGTCTTCATCCTTGACAGTATTTTCAGTAGCAGGTGATTTACTTTCAGAATTGTTACTACTTGTGTAATCACCACTGCTTTTACCAATCAGAGTAGCATTGTCAGCGATAACATATTGCTCACTTCCGATACTTTTCTGATGCTCCGAGCCAGCATTGTCATGTTTATCATTTCCGACCTTGTCTAAACGAAGTTCCTCAAAGTGTTTCACAGCTTTATCCCAAAAAACTTCAACGGTATCTAGAACTTTGTAGCCTTTCTTCCGCTCAAAATAAAAAAGAAGTCCGACAGCAACTGATGCTGGAAGAACCAATTCAACGATCTTTGTTAACAAATTCATTTTACCAAAAGAATTACAAAGTTACTTAAACGAGTCAAGTCGTTTCTAATTCCTACGCTTTTTAATTTATTTTGAAAAAAATATCTAGCAGAGGTAATTTTTCACAGATATCGATTTTGTTCAGCTCTTACAGACAGGATATTTTTACAATTGCTGTTAAATCAAAAATTGTTGTTAAATTGAACAGATTTTTAATTTTTTTTATCTAGTTTTGTGAGTTTTGCAATATTTTAGTAAAACTTTTCAAAAGCAACTTTTCAGAAGATACTTGTGCTATGTTATCTTGTCAAAGATAAGTTTGTCACATCGTCGGAAGTAAAACAAAATAAATATTTTTCAAAATTTAATCATTTTTTACAAAAAAAAAAAAAAAAAATGCATTTTCATGTACAAGCTTGTTGAATGACGTCATAATCGTAGGTTGTAATCATATATGACGTAAAAAGTGAATATAATACTTACACACGTTTATCTTTAGCAAAATAAAATAAGAAATACATAATGGGTCTATGCAGTTCATTATAAATGGGGACTATGTAATGTCTCATCGGATATAGCTGAAATCTAGTAAAGAACAAACCACGGCAACTAGTAACTAAAAGTTAAGATAATACAAGCATCTTTGAAATAACACGAAGTAATGATTTTGTTTTTCATTTGAATTTGCATCTTCGCTCTTTTCTATCTTCAAAAACTTTTCTTGATTACTTTTGAAAAAAATGGGTTATATCGATGCTTAGAAGGAACTGTTTTTCTTCTTTTTTCACGCTGATCTGCTTTGAAATTAAAAATCATGTAGACAGAGTTCAGTTAAAATCCTTAGGCTAAAGAAACCGTAATTAAGAGAACGTCTTTTAACAACAAAACTAAATTAAAGGGTGTCTGCAGGAGGGGGGTCAAAACGGCTTCAGCCTTATAAAGGACCGAAACTAATGGAAATTTTCAACCCCAAACAAATACTTTATTGCAAAAAACTACTGCTATTCAAAAATCTAGACAAAATATTCAGATTTTGTTCATAATCGAAATAGCAATGAAAAATCTTAGCACAATTCTCAAAATGTTCTGCCCATCTCTTTTTAACTCTTTCCTTATCACTAATTGGGTCCCTGTTCCTATCTTTAACTGGGACAATTCCGGATTAACTACTCCCTCTCAATTTATTAACATGCCGGTACAATATTTTACTATTATGCCGTCTACCTGCATCTTCCAGATCCTCGGCAATTTTATCCATGGCCTCCACTTCACACCTCCCTAGTTCATATTCTAAGGCGTTCTCCACTTTCTTGTTGTTTTCATATGATCTATCACTCAGATAATTCTTGTACAAATCCCCTTCTTCTCTCTATTAAACATAAAGCTTTTTCACTAATAATCCTAGCTGCAGTCCTAACTTCTTCCCTAAGGCAGCATTAGCAACTTCACATATTGTTTTTCTAAAATTATCCAACCATCTTCCACATTGTCAAATTTTAAACTCTTAAGTTTAATATTCAACTGTTCCTGGAAAGTTTCTCTCAAATTCTTATCTTGGAGTTTACCAACATCATAACTTCCTGGGAGGTAGTTACCCTTCCGAAATTTCAGCTTTAAATCAAGCCTAGACACTACTAGATGGTGATCTTTACTTTTTAACATCAATAACAGCACTCCTATGTACCCTAGTATCTTCTGTTGATCCTGCCAGTCTTCGGTTTACTATAACATAATCAATAAAGTTTGCTGTCTTACCATCACGTGAATACCATGTCAACTTATGGGTCATTTTATGACCAAACACCGTATTGGTTATAACTAGATTGTTATACCTACAAAATTGCAAAAGTCTGTAGCCATTACCGTTTTCTTTTCCTACACCAAGTTTACCTAGGCTAGGATACCATCTATCCCTATTTCTACCGACCGGGGCGTTAAGATCTCCTAGTAAAAGCACCATATTTCTACCTGGGACCCTGTCTATTTGCTCCTGTAATTGTAAGTAAAATTCATCTGAGTCACTTGTATCTCCGTCAGTCGGTTCTACAGGGGCATATGCTTTGTGCAATCCTGGGTCCTTCTTGGTCACAACATGGTTTTCAGCACTTGGCGATGCTCTTCTATCAACAAGAGTCGAAATCGTGCACAGACAGTCTCAAGCCTTTTACTTCCGACTCATTATATGTTTATGTCTACAAATATTATGCTACTATTTGGAGGCAACCCATAGTAGATAAATCAGCTAGGAAGAAGTTTTTCAGCCTGAAAACGGCCGTCAAAACAGATGAAGCCCAGAAGAATTATCCATTAATCAGAACCCCGTGAGAATGCTGTGTCGTTTAATAGGCTATAATTTTCTCGAGTGGTGCCACTCCTCAACTGGGAATAGAGTTGACCGCAAGGTCCCCAGTCTTGAAGGTAGCCCGAATGGGTCGAGGCAGCCCTTTTCAGAGGCCGTTGTCCATAGATCTGGATCTTACGCCCTACCGCAGTTGTCCACCTATAGAGGATCGTCCCACGATGGTGTTCTGGGTCACCATGCAATTTAATCCATTACTGGGAGAAGGTTTGTAACTCATGGGATGTGTGGACACGCCGGTGGGCCGTGTTGAGTGTTCATTTGAGAGGCCATCTTCCTCCTCTACCTGTATTTATGACCCAGGGTGAGGGTAACCCAGTTTCTATTATGGACCCCCAGGGACAAGGTCCCACCTTGGTCCGTCCCTCCTATGGATGTACCTTACCTATCTCTAGGGCGTTCCTCTATCGCCACCTGAGGATACGCTGAGTGGCCTTGGGAGGCCCCTAATGAGCAGTAGACTCAAAGTATTTATTTGGGAATAAATTACAAAAAAAAACTTTTTTGTCGTTCATAGTCGACCGGCTTTTATTGTTGATTTCCTTTCATCTTGCCTTTTTCTTAAGCCTTTTGTTTTTATGGCATTGCTATAATTTTATTTTGACAAGAAATGACTGTTCTGCAAAGTTTCCTTTTGAGTGCCATTTCGAAAATGCAACTTTATCTTATCAAACTGAAAACTTGAGAGTTAGAGGAAAATTTACACAAAAAACAAAAAACTTCTGTTCAGATTAGAGTTATCCACAAAAAGTGATTTGCATTACAAAATCCACTTGACATAACAAAATCGTGCAGTAACGGCTAGGAAAAATCTGATTGCTTAAACCGTCACTTGACAAATAGTGAACAGTGAACCGCGTCCAATGGAAAACGAAATTCAAAAATAGAGTGCGCGAGGGGGGGGGGTATATGTGAAAAATAGTCTACCTTTCACAGTGATTACAAATATAGTTTTATTTCCTATGATTAAGGTTACCCGAAAACAGTAATTTGCATTGGATTAGCCGTTTGATTTGGTAAAAGATGGGGAAACACTACGAAGAAGTAATTAGATATTTACAAAACCAGTAACTGCAAAGTCTAGGAAGACCCTTTTTCTGAACATTTCAATGTCGCCTGGACAGCTTTTAGGTCAAGTACCCTTAACTGGGGGTACTTAATGAAGGCCGATTTCAGGGAGCATTAGGTCACCCCTCCCCTCCCCCCAAAAAAAAGAAGAAGAAAGAAAAACTCTTTATGTCTCAAAAAAATAGAAAATAAGACCAGTGCTTCTACCCCTGCAAAAAAAGATTAAAAATACAGATAAGGTATTTAAGCATTTGAGGCCCTCATTTTACTCAAGACAGTTAGATAATGTCTACGAGAAGATGGTGTTTTCTGAAACCCCTCCTCGCAACTTTTCTTGAGAAAACCGAGACTTAATAATTCATTTGCTTGTCGCCAGTTTTGAAATGGAATATAGTTATAGACGCCTTGCAACTAAGTCACACAGAAAGAGATACCGTGTAAAGTCAGAGAGTTTTTTAATTTTTTTTTTTTGACAGGAAATGCCTGGTCATGAATGTTTGCTTACGAAAGCCATTAAGGCCTTATAGCCTTATTCTATTTTCCCACTTTGAATCTTGTGCAGACTGTGAAAGTTGCATTAATCCTTGAAGGTTCCTTGCTATCTATATTCTTAATGATGGTTATCGCCACGTTTTTATTGCTTCGCTGTATCTCTTTCTGGAGTTTGGTTCTTTTTCACAAAAGTGTAATTTTATTGGTCATCTTGTCCACTTTTAGATGCAGTTCTGTCATGTACTTTTCTTTTGCAATGTTGTCGTGTAAGATGTTAGGTTTTCTTAAAAGTTTCATAAAGGCAATATCATTTCTTTAGAACATATCGTTTCAAGGGGATTTACGAGTGAAATCAGCCGTTTTGCAGTCCTTGGGCCAAGATCAGATTTTTCAGCTGCTATGTGACACAGAACAAGCTGTTCAACTTAAAACACTAGCTCTAATGAGGAACCTTCTTTCTCAGTATAGCCATATTGACCATATTATGAGTCAACATGGAAATCAAGTAAGCCTTTTTTTTCTTTTCCGAATGGTGGGCATCCATAAATATTTTCGATCTCATTTCTTTATAGGTAAAAAATAAGTTAGGAAAATCAAAGGATCTGTTCCTCCAGTTCTGTAGTTTTAGGAAGTGAGTTTGACGTAAAGGCAATGAAAAATACATCATAACGACATACTAAGTAAAGTTTAGCCGATTTGCAAGTCAAAGTAAATTTGACATTGAGTTTATTTTGTAGAGAGAGTCAACAAAAGCGTTATTAAATTTATTGGGGCTAATCATTAAAAATTCCACCACCCTTCGATCCAGTGAACGACGCACTGTTAGCAGCTGCTATAGTTAATACTCAATAAACTTAGTTGATACGTTAGCACTATTTCATTCATTCTTGTTAGACTCAAAGTTAGCATTGGAATAAAACTAAGCTGATAGCTGTAATCTTGTATTATCATTCCAATTGTTTGATACGAATTCTTAATTCTAGTTTGGACAAATTTGCTAAAATTAGTAACAGTAACATAATCATCAGTCTATGCGTGCAAGTTTGTATGCAGGGTAGGATCCTATGCTTGAGTGTGTATGTATCAAAATAGAAGGGGATTCTCCTCATATGCAAGAGCTTGAGGACCCTATTCTGTTTCCGCTCATCATTTATAAACCAAAATCTTACAACTGAAAAATAGCCTACTCATTTCAGAAAAACCCAAAGTATAGACAATCCAACCCCCATAACCTTACACAGTCAGTTCCAAATACTCCTATCCGTATTGAAGGGGGGGGCACCCTATTACCCTATCTGTTTCATTAAGGGTGTAGTTACTTACAGGATAAATGGAAAATAGCGACGAAGACCACACTGCCTTTCCATCATAAACAATAAGTAGAACAACAGGGAAATTTTTATATAAGACAGTGGAACGCAACTTTAAATGAATATTTCGGCCCCATATCCAAGGGCCGTCCTGGGTAACTGGGGTTTACTCGCCAAAGAGGAGTTTATCAAATACCATGTGACTGTGGCCACTTTTATGTTGGTAGAACCCATCAAAATTTAGAAAAACGCCTACAACAACACAAAGATGGCATTACTAAAGCTCTAAATTCTAACAGTACAAATATTTCTTTTGATTCTGCTTAAGCAGTCATATCTATGATAACCCTAGCCATGAAATGCTTTTTGAAGAAACTTGCCTTATTATCAATGATTTAGGCATAAAACAGGTTGTTGGAGAGGCAATTGAAATTAAAATCAAAATAAATAGTAATATTTCTTTAAATAGGGATTGTGGGGAATATTCGGTTAATGCCTTATATACAAATTTAATTAGAAATGATTTAACTAATTATATTAAAAAAACAGTAAATAATTCCACTCAACCTGTTACGGATAGACCTTCTAGGCTGGTTGCCAAAAAGGCAAGATTAGCTTTAAGAGCTTGTCTGTAAGTGTTTTTTATTCTATTCGAATGAACTGTCTTTTTTCACTTCGCTTGGTGTACCAGTCCTGGTTGAACTTCATTGAAAATAATGATGCTAGGGCTGTTTTGAAAATTAAAAAAAACTTTTTTCAGTTTTAATGGTTGAATTTTAATATGAGCTTCTTTTATATTGTTTTTTTCTTCGTTTGTTTTGCTGAGTACGGCCCTTGGATTTGGGGCCGAAATATTCATTTAAAGTTGCGTTATTACTTATTGTTTATTATTTATTTATATATACTTATTGTTTATGATAAATGGAAATTCCGAAAAATTAAAAGTCTCATGTCTGTAGAAAATTTGAAGAAACCCACTTGCATGGTTTACCTTCCTTGAATTCCAAAGAATAATACAAGGTTGAAAAACGCTTGTCTACAAAATAATTTATCCGTTGTAATTAGAAATAACTTAGTTTTATGAATCTCCTTAACTCTGGTAAAGATAAGATCCCAGATCTAGCATTATCAGACATGATAAAGCATTAAATTCGGATAATAGCTCAAGACATTTTCATTCAGCTCTAAGCAACCACATTTTTGAAAATCCCAGCCATTCTGCAATTTTTGAGGGAACAATTCTAAGTAATAATGGCTTAGGAATTAAACAATTGTTCGTGACACAATTGAAATATAATACATCCTTAAATAGGAACTTGGGCGAGTACCTGCTTAACCCTGTATGCACAAACATAGTAACAAACAAATCATCATAAAAACGCAATATAAAAAAAATCGTAGCCAATCTAAGTGAAACTGTATCCAAGAAACATTCGAGACTAGCTGACAAAAAGAAAATATTACAGTAAGGATTTTTTTGGCAATTTGTAAATTTATGGCATGAATTGATTACCTTTTTTGTCAGTTTTAGCTGAACCTTTGCGTGGTAAGATAAGGTTGTGTCCAAATTTTTGTATTCTTTGGGATTTTTAAATTGTCGCTATTTCATCAAAGAGTTTTTTTTTTAGCGGTTCGGATCCTTATTGCTTTCTGTCTTTTAGTATTTGCATTAGATTTTCCCGAAGAGGAATAAAAAAAAAAAAAAAATCCTCATTAGCTTCTTATGTTTCGACCAAGCCAATTGCTTATAACTTTTTGTGCAAAATTAGAAAATGCGGTTGGATTTTTTCTAGTGCTCATATTTTTCTGTATCAAAAGGGTTTGAAGTTGTTTAATTGAAGTGATTGTGTTTTAGACAAAAATAAAAGAAAAAAGAAGACGAATGCATACGGTGTGCCTTTACCTCCAAAATGCACGGGAACTGTGGTCTCTAGGGAAATCTGGAGTTTAGCATAAAGTGATTTTTTTTTTACAATTGACTTTTAGTTTTTATAAGCTGAAACCCACCAAATTTCTTGATAAACAAACTTCAAAAGTATTGGTACAAAACCTAGGGTGGTGGAAAAATTCTGATGGTACTTCCAAACTCACGATCAAAAGTTGTATTAAAAATATCTATCTGTGATGAACAATTTTGTCAAATGTTTAATGTAGAGATCTGGTTGATAATTACATTGCTGCTTGTGTTTCAACTGCAGGTATGTTGAATTTTAACACATCTATGTTATCCGAGTAATCTATCTACGATTTCAGATTATGCAAGCAGTGGTAATGGTTCTTGAAGGAGATTTTACTTTGGAAGTGAAAGAACAAGGACTCTGTGTTTTGTCAAATGTTGCCGATGGAGATTCAGCCAAAGACTTTATTATAACAAACCAAGATGTCCTCAAGAAAATCATTGACTATGTAGTAAGTTCTTCTTTGTTTTGGTGTGTCTACAAATGTCTCTCGTGGCCATAAACTACAATTAAAAGGGGGATTGGGTACTGAATTTTCGATTTTTTTTACCAGCTTATATAAGAAAGAAGCGAGTAACTAATGGCAATTAAAGACAAAAACAAATCTGCCCTATCATAAATCCCAGGGCAGAAATAAGGTAGATAGGCATAGAGTAAGGGTAATTCAGCCATTCTTATCATTTGTTTGAGCCATTTGAAAACAACTGGAGACCTAAAATGATTTATGACCGACCATTTCCACAGAACTTGCAGGCAAGTGGACGACTGATATTGTTCATATTATATGAGATTCCCCTACTAGGAAAGCCTACTGGAATTGCAATTAGGTGTAACCGAGATTTTTGAGTTGACATATGACGGAAAATGTCCAGTGGACTTGTAGGGGAAACGGGGGACTGAGACATTTTCGAAAACTGTGGGTTTTGCCTACTGGGAAAGCCCTGTAGAATCGCAGCCGGGCGACCAATATTCTTAGGTTCACTCATGACTACAATGTGCAGTACTTTGATTCTTTTACTCATTACTATTGTGCCAAGAAATAAAGACATCAATAAACATGTGACAAGATTATGCTCTCCTAGAATGGTGCACTAACGTTATTACAAACATTTGAGCAGTATTTTTTTGCTAAAAATTCAATATTAGGGCTCATAGCCATTTCTTACCTTAAAAAATGTAAAGACCTGACAAAGAATTATGTAAAAATGTAAAGACATGACAAAGATCTAATTCTGTGACACGGTCAACAAGGAAACTAAAAGAAGTTTTTTCCTTTGAGAATCTTTTGCCAAAAGTGATAATCTATGGCTTATTAGTTTTCAGTATCTCAATTCTTGTAGCCATATGTTTCTTTACGAAATTAATATGCTGAACTCTACTTAAGAAGCTCTTGTAAGTTTGGAGGGGAGGAAGTGTTCTCTGGCTTTTAAAAGTTTTGGAGATATCCCAAGATAGGAATTTTCAGCCCAATAGCCCCCCCCCCCGAAAACCTGAAAAAAAGATGGATGCAAGTGAGAAGAGAAGCGGTCCTAAAGTACCGCTTCCCTTTGCATAAGCACCTTCATTAGTGTTTTCCAATTTGGAATTCTTTCATGAATAAAGAATTCAAAATATAATATAATTGTTAAGTCTGCCATTAAACATCTGAACCCCCTTGCCCCGCCCTATCGTACTCAGTGATGACGAAATATTTATTGTTGTAAACTTAAAATTCATTTCAATATTTTTGCTCTGTCCAAAGAAAAAGTATGAGCCAAGATGCATAAAGGGTTAATCCAAGCTGTTATTCATATGGTTAGGTCAACCTTTGATTGTCAATTTGTAGGGTCACTTTGATGTAAGACTGCAATTGGCTGCTGCAGAATGTATCGGAAACCTGTTACGTGTTAATGATATTGGATATAACGATAGGAGACAAGAACTTCGAGAATTTGGTGCCGAAAGAGTCATACGAAATGTGATAGAAACGACAACGGATTCAATTTTAAGAGACAAGTAAGTTTTAAAAAATATGACTATTGCTTTTCAAAATGCAGTGGACCATCCTTTTCATAAAGATTTGGCCTAATTTGATGCACTGAATTTGAATATAATTATTTTGCCCCCTCCCCTAAACCCCAATCAACCCTCCCGATCCTGAAAAGGTATCCCGTATTGAACATTAAAATTTAGCTTGTAACTTAGTTAGTCAACATTTTTAGGGGCAGAAAACGTGTTATTTTTATGATAAGAAATATGAAAGTGGTCTTTGTCATTAACTAGAAAAGAAGATGATATTTATAACCGGTTGATTTTTCAGGCTCGTTCCTTCTTTGGGTGAGAAGAGCACGAAAAACCAAGTGTCTTTGAGTTTAGCTATAAAACAATACCATTCTCTACGTCTGTCCGCTAATAATCATAATGGTCATTTATGGTTATTTTTCTTAAATAGAAAAAATCTTACACCAATACAAAAGAACAATAAGGACAGAGTTGACTATGGGACTGACCTGGGATGCTTTTCATAGACAATAAATGGAATAAAACACGTTTCACATCTGAAAACGGAGAGCAACTACATAATTTTAAATGAACATACTTTACTTTTAATATTGTGGGGGCTATTGGTAAGGGCGGCTGTTTACTTTAAAGTTTTGCTGTTGTTGATGAATACCATAAATATTTTTTCAAATGTATATTTTTTTTTTTGCTCAGATCAAAGAATATATTTAACTTACAAGAATGGGAACCGGCCCTAGTGTCAAAAAAAACCTGAATGCCATCTAGTGTTTGGCAACACTTGACATTTTTTCACTTCAATAGTAAGAATTATTAATTTATTTTGTGTAATTGGTAAATGTCTGATATCTGTTCCTGACAGAAAAACGATTACAGAGCTTGAAAAAATGCAGTGTCGCCAAATGCTAGATGGCGTGGATGTTTTTTGTCAACACTAGCGCCAATTCCCACTCTTGTAAGTTACATATATTCTTTGGCTCAGGCCACAAAGGCCCAGTGCCTGGAAAGTCTATTGTCTAAAGTCTAATGTATTTTATATAAAGTGATTTACTTAGTAAGTCAGTATCGTAAAACAATCTATCAGGATTCATTCAAACTCGATTGCAACCTTGGAAAATTTAGGCTACAGCCAAGGACGTATACAGGATTTTTCGGGCAGGGGAAGGAGTCTAATCCGAATGTAGACAACAGTAAAAATATATGAAAACATAAGAGTGGTTATGTTTTTTTTTTTTTGTCAATAATGCAACATTATAGAGTGGTAAATAATGTGGTTAAGACCAAAATCCGTCAATGCATGGAAGTAAGCCCTGGAATCGGGTAGAAACTCGAAGCATTTCCATGTATAAAACTGAATGACTGTCTATAAATGTGGACTTACTGATATATTGACCCTATTTAGGCCAACATTTTCACCTGGAGATGCAGAAAAGTGGAAAATTATAATTTTTTTGGTGTGGTGCCCGTTGGTTTTGAAGTTTTTGATTTTTTTTCACTATTTTACTCATCTGACTTTTAATACTTAGAGTTTAAGCTTCTTTACAGGCTTTACATGACGACCTGAGCAGGTTGAGTGAAAAACGTTTTGCAAATCGGGACGGACTGCAAGATCTGTGCTGGTTACGGGTATAGGAGTGTGGAAGGCTGGACTGGTATTGTGGGCAACTTGCTGTGGGCGGCTTAATTGAGGAGTCTTGGGGGGGAGATGTGGCAGCACCAAGCCACCTAAGGCCAACACAGCAGTACATCGTCATTCGGTTATAAATAGGCCGTATCTCCATTATTGTAAATTTTCAGAAGAGGAAGAAAAACCTCACAACTTTTTTATTTCCACTCTTATAACCGTGAAACAAAAACGAGTTTAGATGTATTGATTTTACATATCAATCCATTTTTGTTTTATAGCCATCGGAGGAAAATAAAAAGTTTTGAGGTTTTTTTTGCTCTTCTGAAAAATTATGGAGATGCGACCTTTTGACACCCGATTGACGACATGCTCCTCCTCCACTCCAGGCTGTTCTATTTTTTACTCTTAATCCTTCCCATCAAATCCTAGTTTCTTTTAAATCCCATCTTATGCTTTGTTCCCACCCCATTTGATGATGACATGCTTCTCGATTGCCCCAGATGGAGGGCCAAAAACCTGATTTTTAACAGTCTGTCATCCGTAAAATATGAATTAGTCATTTAATCTATATTTTATTGAAGCCCTAGAAAGTTGGTCAAGTACCGGAAAAGTTAATTCTGTAAATTTTGAGGGAGCGAGGGCTTTTCTTTCGGGAAATTTTGGTCTCCGGGGAATCCCAAAGCTGAAAATTTATTGCTTCCTCTTACCTGCCAGGTAGTGCCATATCATCATCAAACACCACTTCAAATTTTTGAGACACTTTCTATTCTTTTTGATTTGCGAACTATGTCATTTTAAAACTGAAATAATATGGAAATGATATTTTACCCAATTTAGTCCGAACCAGATTTGAAAAATGTCTTTTTTGCGGCACAATAAACCATATTTATGATGTCTGAATACACAATTTTAATAGACCTGGTTATGATCCACCTTACCGTTATAACACTTATCAAATAACGTTATTAAAAGAATTAATCAATCACGAGTAGAATAATTCTTTCTGAAACTGTTTTGCCTTCCTAAATACAGTATTTTCATCTAACCATATACTCAATCTATTACCCTCTTTAACGCCTCAGCTATGCTATTAACTAAACGGTTCGACTCGTTGCTCGACTTCGCTTGCTATTACCTCTCTTCAAAAGTGGAAGTTTTTGGATAATAACGCCATAGCTTATAATTGAAAATAAGATTAAATGATTTTCTGGAATAAAAAGTTGGAACAGGATCAGTTATAAGCATTGTTATTAAACGCTTATAAATTAGAACGATGTAGTAGGAGAAATAGGGCTTTCATTCCCAACTCTTGGTCCAATCACAGGATCCATTCAAAGAAAACAGCCTTTTCATGAAGAAGGCTATCCAAGCATCGGGTGCTATAATAGCCAGGGAACTTAAAAAGAGAGGGAAATTTTACTCCGTCCGAGTCCTATCAATAATAATTTAACAGTAACCCAATATTTACTATCAAATAGTCTGAAGGTCAGAAGAAAAGCCCCAAGGCTTTTCTAATAATATGTATGTTACCATGAATGTCCGAAATCTGGTTAACGTCGGCATTCACTGGTGAATGTCCGAAATTATTTTTTCTCTACTTGAATTCAATTAGTTTTGCGAGTCAGCTTTTCATTATTAAGAAAGCTATTATGGTAAAAGTTAAAGTTAGGTTAGATTATGTTAGTTTAGGCTAGGTTAAATTTGGTTATAAATATCAGAAATGGTTAAAAACCCAACCTAACCTAACCTGTCATCATCAAACCTTACATTAAATTGAAAAAGTTGACTAGCAACGCTGACTAAATCCAAGGAGAAAAAAAGGTATTTCGGACATTCATCGGTGAATGTCGAAATTCACGAATTTCGAACATTCATGGTAACATACACAATATATATTTTAAAGATAATGTTTAAGTCGAGGTAATGAAGTTTCAAGATGTTGGGAAAAATTTCAAGGAATGGCAGTCTTCCCTTTCTGGTCATCCTTGAAATAGTTTCCGGAGGGTTTCCAAGAAATTCGAGGAAATAAGTAACTAGATCTAATGTAATTGATTGTGTGAAGCTCCAGGTTTCTGGTATCTCTCCTTGTCTTTAATTAGTTTCCTCTGCTTCTTTCTTGTCTATTGCGATCATTTCATTTTTGTTATTCACTAAGCCAGTTATTTTTTTCATATTTCCACTTATCCACTAGATTATATTCTATAGAGGTTTTCTATGTCTTTTATAATGTGAATTATTTTTGGCGAATCGTCCTTACTCGTTACTCTTTTTTCAGGTTACAGTTTGCCCTGCAAAAACTTATATATGCAGAATAGTTGTGTTTTTCGCCCTACATTAATTTTACTTATGTCCTTGATCCTGTTTATCAATTATGTGTTCTTGTCTTATTGTGATCTGTTGGTTTTAATCAGAATTCTATTAAATGAATTTGAAGGCGTTTCTATTATTCGGTTCCGTATAAACAAAATTTGCAAATCAAGTGCCCCTCTATGGGCACTTAGCAAAGAGTGAAGCTGGATCGACGTATTATTTTTTTCGCGGCAGCTTCGGATAGAAAAGGAGGTCATGGAAACTTAGGAGGGGATAATTTGATACGTTATGGAAAATCCTAGTACTCGTCAAGAATTGAAAGTGATAGCACAACTTGCACTTCCTGCCACTGGCTTTTTTTCGCCACCATGCGAGTGTAGCCCTCACTTTCTATGGTTGGGCTCAAGCCCTCAGCTCTCGGTTAAATTTTATCTGTTTCAATAAAGATTTTCTTATTATGCATGCCCATGACCTGCATCAATACCCAGTGTTTCAAAATTATTTTGCGAAGAAACTTCACGTTTCTAATTTGAATATCTTAGCTCATTCAGGATATAGAAAGACACACCGAGGAAGAGGCCAGCTTTTACCAACCTATAGAAATTAACTTTTCAGGACTCTTCCTCCTCAGTCAGAGCCCTCAACCCACTTACATGCCGGGAGAAAAATCATATTAATTTTTTCCATTCTTTAATGCAAATGTTTTTACTGCGACAAGCCTATGGCTTTCTCCTGTGTTGAATAAAATAAATAAATAAAAATTTAATAAATTTATGGACTCTATTATCCTAAATTTGCTGAAAACGGAAGTTTAGCCGGAACAAAAGAGCAGACAAACTGCGACTGACTGTGAAATCGTCTGCAACACCAACAAGACGCCGTGTACAATATAAGACTAGTATTGAATTATCACAAAAAAAATATATTCCACACTTATCGCTTTTCTTCCACCGGACACATGATTTAGCATTCTTGACTCAGTTGTGCTAGAAGCAGCATTTATAACCAATATCTTGGCAACAAATTTACCAATAAGGTAAGATTTTTCATTTGCATAACTATTACCGTTTCTGGTCTTACATTAAACTAATATTTTGATCTTTGAGGGATATGTAGACGTTCAATTGAAGTAACTTCCCACAGCTATAAATAATTTTAATTTAAGTATACTCCTTTAACCTATGCTGCTTTCAAAACTCAAACGTCACCATTAAAGGTATATGGATTTAATCTAAAAATATCTTTGCAAAAGGCATAAAATCGAACAAACACAGATTTAGGCTTATTCATGGTCGTCATTATTAACTTTTGTTATTACTTTTTCTCGTTTTTCCGTTGATTTTTAATTTTTTCTTCAATAATAAGCTTGTTTTTCTGTCTAGTAACCTGTGTTGTTATTGTGTTCTTGGCTGGCTTATTCCTAAAACCATGAAGTACAGGCAACAATGAAAAGGGCCCTCGATGTGTTGAAGTGCTCGGCTCTGGAAGAATGCTAGAATTTTCTAAAAAGAAAATGAGAAAGGTCAAATCAAGATGAGAACTGTCACGAAAAAACACCATTGCCATCAACCGAAAAGCTGGCGTGATGGTATATTAGGCTTACACAACTGCGAGAGAGAGAGAGGAGAGAGAGAGAAGAGAGAGAAGAAAGAGCACCAAGAGCTATTCACAATTGCACGCTTCAAAATTTTAGGGCGGAAGAAAATCAGAAAAGTTTCCCGAAGGTAAAAGCTGCACCCTCCTTTCCCCTATTAGCAATTGGCGAGTCCTTGCTGGCCAAAATTTGAAGTTGGCTTTGTTCAACTTTGCATTTCAAGATTTTTAGGACCTCTCAGAAAAGTTTTTAGAACCTCTCGGAAAAATTTAATGAAAAGGAAAAAGGGATGAAATCTAAGATGAAAATACACATTTCTAAGAAGAAGAATAAGTATAAAAGAAACTGTCATTAACAGAAATATTAAAAAATTAAAACAACCTCTCGGCTCATGGATTCCCTAATTGCCAGCGTCTAACTTTGTTTCCGGCATTATTCAAGAGGAATAAATTATGATGTTCATCAATTGCTAGTGTTCAAGAATTACGAGTAATTTTGAAACACCCTTGCCAGGAAATTTACCAATAGCTTTCACAAGTTATCCCACAATTGAGACGGATAATAATGTAGTCAAGGAGTTAAATATCGAACCAAATACACGAGACTATTCTTACTCCCGTATCCTTTTAATTTATTATATATATATATATATATATATATATATATATAATATATATATATATATATATATATATATATATATATATATATATATATATATATATATATATATATATATATATATAATATATATATATATATATATATATATATATATAATATATATATATATATATATATATATATTATATATATATATATATATATATATATATATATATATATATATATATATATAATATATATAATATATATATATATATATATATATATATATATATATATATATATCATTCTTATTAATTATAAGAATGAAAATGTCATTTCCAGATAATTTAGGGTTGAATACTCTCAATTGGAACCAGTCTGTAATATTGAACCTCCCATTAAACCTTGCGAGATCTGTTAAGAATGTATTCAAGTGGAATTAGTTTTTACTATATGACAAATGAAAATTCAGGAGATACTTATATAATCTTGGTTCTTGGATTGGTGAATTTGATCGAGAAAAACTGCATTCGTTAAAATCTGAACTCCCTACGAATTTGTCGCGAATATTTTAACATTTCCAATACCTTTACACTTTTTTTATTTGCCCCGTCGTCACCTGATTTTTATGGCGAAAAGTGTGGAGAAATGAGCTGAAGAGGTTAGAGAAAGCCAAAGTAGGTATCGGCCGGCTTTTTAGCCTTAAACCCCCCTGAAAAGGGTTGCATGGGTAAATGCAGTTCCCAAAACTTGTCACCGTTTTGGATTAGTAACAAAAAATTTACGGTTTATTCAGTTTTTGAGAGGTATAGACGTATGGAGCTAAGGATAAACCCCTTACTCTTTTGTATACAAATGTGCACGAAAAATTGACTTGGATTTTGAACCTTTGAATTATTTAGTATATCCCCCCATTCTGAACTTTCCGAAGTATAATTTGGATAGAGGAGCAGAAGACGGAGTTTGTTTTGAAATATGTCTTGCATCTGAAATCTACTTTGCTCAGCTGCTACATTTTTGAACTAACTGATATTGCAAAGGGAAGAAGGTGCTATAGGAAATAATGCGTTTCAAAAGCTTTGATGTACTCCTTTCCGTGGACTGCCAGGGAACGGCACTGCTTTTAGGAATCAAGTAATAGTCGTTATCGCGAAGGAACCCTCACCTTGGTAATCCTTTGAATCTAAAAGCTTTAATTGATAAAATCACCGGTCATGAACGCTGTGACAAAACGCTTTTCTCAGAGGACAGCATAATAGTGAACACTGACAAGATCACAGTAATCAGATTCTGTGATTCCACCTAGTCTGTATTTTAAGGATCTCATGCGAAGTTTGTGGAAAGGAAGATTTACAGAATCGCAAAAGAGCGACTCATTTGATCCCTCTGCTCAAGAACTGCTCTAGTGTTGTAGAAGCCACCCGAATCGGTAATTCCAAGGATCTCTTATTTTCACTCTAGAATAGGGTTAAATGATGAATATGAACAGATCTGTTTTTACGAATTTAAGAAAATCCCCAGACGCTGGTCTTCATGAGAACTGTGAGGACACTCCTTGCACAAATCTGAGAAAATCCTCTAATTGTAAGAGGATGGTGTGATATTTAGTTTTCACTCCCGTCGCCTCAGACTCTTGTCAAGACCGTTAACATTAAAGAAATTAAAGACAAAGTGGAGGATAAATTTGTATTTAGTACCAACGATAGATAAACTCGGGGTAGACCATCTGGTCGCCTTACAGATTGTATTAACGGACTCTAGCAGATTCATTACCTATGTGCTACCTTCTATTTGAACTTTCTGGTTGTAAGACGCTGCGACACTTTCTTAACTAACGATTACCTACCGCATGATAAGAAATCGCTACAGTCGTTCTCAAACTTTGCCTTGTTTTTTAATAGACAGAAAGTCCCATTAGCGGTACTGAACTATTATGGCTACTTGCCAGTGATTAAATAAAAAAAAAACAAGTTTTTTTAACTAAAAGTAAGGAGCGACATTAAGACTTAAAAGGAACAGAAATTATTCCGTATAGGAAAGTGGCTGTCCCCTCCTCAACGCGTCGCTCTTTACGCTAAAGTTTTTATTGTTTAAAAAAATAAAGTTGTGACACAGAGTCAAACTTTAGCGTAAAGAGCAAGGCGTTGAGGAGGGGACAGCCCCTTTCCTATACGGAATAATTTCTGTTCGTTTTAAGTTTTAATGTCGCTCCTTACTTTTAGTTAAAAAAAAATTGTTTTTTTTTTTATTTAATTTTTGAACGCTTTTGAATTAATGCAGGTGTTGATTTTGGCTCACCGTACATGAATAATTAAAACGAAATTTGAATACTAATTTTACTTTTTTTTGGTTAAATGGCTTTCTCGAAACTTGTTTAATTTTATTTACGAACGTTTTTATTAGTAATAAATATACGTAATTTACGGATTAACTTACGTAACGAACTTCTATATTCGTTTATTTTTATAACGGTATATTACGGGTTCGCCCCCTAATGAATACCTCGCTCTTTACACTGAAGTGCAAATCTGGTTCCAATTCATTAACAATGACCCCTTAATCACAAAGGCCGTTAGTTAGAATCAATAGCTCTTATGAAAGTACTAAAATAAGTTTAGCGAAAAAAAGAGCGAGGTATTGACTAGGGAGCAAACCCAATCATATACGTAATAATTTCTGTTTGTTTTAAGTTTTGAAGTGCTCCTTACTTTCAGTTGAAAAACTTGTTTTTTTATTGAATTTCTGATCGTTTTTTTTAAATAATGCTGGGAAATACGGTGCCCCTTTCCCCATGAAAACTTCCTCCATGGAAAGATCCTCCCAAGTGACCCCCGACCCCCCGGGGTTCGGGGGGTCAATTGTTTAAAAAAATAAAGTTGTGACACAGAGTCAAACTTTAGCGTAAAGAGCAAGGCGTTGAGGAGGGGACAGCCCCTTTCCTATACGGAATAATTTCTGTTCGTTTTAAGTTTTAATGTCGCTCCTTACTTTTAGTTAAAAATTTTTTTTTTTTTTTTTTTTTAATTTTTGAACGCTTTTGAATTAATGCAGGTGTTGATTTTGGCTCACCGTACATGAATAATTAAACGAAATTTGAATACTAATTTTACTTTTTTTTTTTGGTTAAATGGCTTCCTCGAAACTTGTTTAATTTTATTTACGAACGTTTTTATTAGTAATATATATACGTAATTTACGAATTAACTTACGTAACGAACTTCTATATTCGTTTATTTTTATAACGGTATATTGCGGGTTCGCCCCCTAATGAATACCTTGCTCTTTACGTTGAAGTGCAAATCTGGTTCCAATTCTTTAAGAATGACCCCTTAATCACAAAGGCCGTTAGTTAGAATCAATAGCTCTTATGAAAGTACTAAAATAAGTTTAGCGAAAAAAAGAGCGAGGTATTGACTAGGGAGCAAACCCAATCATATACGTAATAATTTCTGTTTGTTTTAAGTTTTGAAGTGCTCCTTACTTTCAGTTGAAAAACTTGTTTTTTTATTTAATTTCTGATCGTTTTTTTAAATAATGCTGGGAAATACGGTGCCCGCTTCACAGCAATGTCCCTTTCCCCATGAAAACTTCCTCCATGGAAAGATCCTCCCAAGTGACCCCCGACCCCCCCCCCCCCCCTTCTACCATTAAAAATCCCCCTGAAAAAGTCTGTATACTTTCCAATAACCATTTTTCGGTCAACCTCCATTTTTTTTTGGTCACTTAAAAATAGCACTAGAACTTTTAATTTCTGTTTGAATAAGCCCACCCGCGATATTCAAGGACCACTGGGTCGATACGATTACCCCTGAAAAAAAAATAAATAAACACGCATCCGTGATCTTTCTTCTGGCAAAAAATATAAAATTCTACATTTTTGCAGATAGGAGCTTGAAACCTCTACTTCAGGGTTCTCTGATACGCTGAATCTGGTAGTGAGATTTTCATTAAGGTTCTATGACTTTTACGGGGTGTTCCCCCTTTTTTCAAAAATAAGGCAAATTTTCTCAGGCGCGTAACTTTTGATGGGTAAGACTAAACTTGATGAAATTTATATATTTGAAATCAGCATAAAAATATGATTCTTTTGATTTATCTATTGGTATCAAAATTCCGTTTTTTAGAGTTTCGGTTATTATTGAGCCGGGTCGCTCCTTACTTACAGTTCGTTACCACGAACAGTTTGATTTAATTTGTAGCATTCATATCCCATCTAGTCGGCCTGAGGCTCTGCTAACCGCTTCATCAGCTATGCATAAGTTTATAAATTATGACTGCAGTTTTTCCTATTTACATAATAGTGGTGCAGTTTGTGATTTGGACCATTACGCGTGTTCGCCCCTTCTTCACCTTTCTGATGAACAAATAAACGTTCAAATGGGATAAGTCCATTTATTTAGATAGTGAAAACAGGTACAAAAGTCTAGATATTTCGAATACATATACAGCAATCGTCATCAGTAGAACTACTAAAGTAATAAAATTAAAACTAACATATTTATACAAAACAAAATTATTTACTTCCGGTTCATTCACTAGATTTTTTTCTGAGAGATTTCAATAAACTGGGTTCATTCAAAGTCTTGAGATGCAAACTTTCTACTTTAATCTTGCCTAAATGTAAAAAGGATGCCTAGTTTAAGATATTACGTCGAAAACACTCCTCTGATGTTCACGCCGAGGATGAGAAGAGAGACTACGACCCTCTATCTTGTCTCAGATCCTTCTATTAACTCTACAGCCAGTTTCAATGAATTTTCAAATTCTAATCAATCCTAACTCATGCCATCATTTAATTCTTTATTTTTAAATTCCTTACGCAAAAAAAAAAGAAAAAACTTGCAACGTTTCTGTTCTTTTCCGTTCTTTTAAGCATTCGCGGCTATTCAATTAATCAATCCCATTGACTGGAATACTTTAACAGAGCTAAAAAAAAAAAAAAAAAAAAAAAAAATCAAAGTTTGCAGTTAATATTCACTATTAGCCTACTTTTGAACCAACAAATAATTTAAAAGCAAAACAATACGTGATTCTCCATAATCTACACGGTAATAAGTAAAAGAAAGAGAAAACTTACCTTGCTTGTGCTGTTCCTTTCCAGCTCCAACTCGCAACATCATGTCACTAAGGTTGACTTTGAGCATGCGATTTTCTTTACGGAGGTGTTCTACTTCAGACTCCATATGCCGGAGTCTCCGCTCTGTAGCAGAGCTACCACTTGAGTCTTCACCTAGCTGTCGGATCAATGCTGATATCTGTTGCTCATAATCTCTCTGTTGAGCCACAAGTTGACACTCGGCATCAAAGCGAACTCTTTGAACTTTGTCATGAACTTTACGATAATCAGTTATTTGTTGCTTTAGCCGGTCCTAAAAAGATATAGTACTGGTATAGTATAGTAGATCCACAAAAGTGAATAAATAATAAAATTAATAAGTAATATAAAAAAAAATGCAACACAACCCTACCCAATACCTTGCGACAATCAGTTATTTGTTGCTTTAGCCTGTCCTAAAAAGATAATACTGGTATAATATAGTACATACAGAAAGTGAAAAATAATGAAATGAGTAAATAATATAGAAAGAAAAGTAATATAGAAACAAGTAGCAAATTAGCAACATAGAAAAAATGCAACGGTTCCATACCATATCAAATTCTATACAAGTATTAAACAAAGTTGTGACAATAGGCGGTTAAATTTTATTAGGCGCTAGAAACACGAGTAAAAAAAGACGTTACAAAACACACACGATTTTTTTTTACGTATTGTTGGAATAATCTTTGTCAGTTCTATTTTGAGAGTAACAAAAATGTTGAGATATTAGAAATAACCATGTGTTATAAATTCAAAGAAAATAACGATGAAATCTTACGTTGAAAAAAATTGACTAAGTAGTGTTTTCCCATATTTCTTAGGGGCTTAAAAAGCTCCGACACAATATCCTATTGACGGCATAATTGTTAGTTAAGTATTTTTAATTGTTTTAATAGTTTTTAATTGTTAGTTAAGTATTACATGGCAACCAGTTGGTAATAGTCGTTGAATCAAATTGTTTTCAGTGTCAAGAACATATGAAAGCATTAATACATTTTACATATTTAAGCAAATTAACGCAGCCCTAGCTTGTATACGCTACAATTTAAAAAATTTAAATAATGTTAAATAATAACATGTATTGTTTTAGGTTTTATGTTTGGGGCAAAACAAGGAAATATTAGCTTTTACATGACGCATTTTAAAACTAGTAACATTGATTTAATCTCAGAAACTAGGCAATAAAGCTGGTTCTTAGAAATACAGCGAGAAATACAAACAATTTTATGGTAAAAATTTTGTATAGTTATAACGACATTAGTTAGCGAAAGAGAAGAGTCTACCTCTTTTGTATATGCACGTCTTTTAGTTAGTTCATCAAAGACTTCAGTAAGGTTCATATAAGCTGATGTTGGATTCGACACGTTGGTCAATAAAAGTGAGTTATATTTCCTATGCTCGCTTCTGATTATTTTCTGGACTCAAACAGGTTTAGGGAGAGACAGTGACAGCAGGCGGTAAATTTTATCAGGCACTAGAAACACGAGTAAAAAAGACGTGTACAATTTTTTTTTCACGTATTGTTGGAATAATCTTTGTCATTTTTATTTTGAAAGTAAAAAAAATGTTCAGGTACTAGAAATAATCAGATACAGATATAATCAATGAAGTAAGGAGCGACATTAAAACTTGAAACGAACAGAAATTATTCCGTATATGAAAGTAGCTGTCTCCTCCTCAACGCCTCGCTTAATGAAGCATTTGGTGTAATGAATTTTCTAAATTGGTGAAAAATAGTAACAAGAATCCTTAGTTTTGGGCAATAGCATAAGTAAGGAAAATAAGGATAATAACGCTGAAGTTGAACACCGTCCTTTTTTTCCTTAATTATCTTAGTACCCGGTTGCAAGACCGTTTTATAGGAGCATTTGTTTCTATCTGCTTTCAGGTTTGTAGTAAACAAAATTATTTAATCTAAAATTAGAAAGTAAAACATCCTATTAAAATACATTTCCAGAAATAATTAATTTGACCTTAAGCCAAGAACAACTTGTCAACAATGCCATCGATTTCTCAGACGATCTAGAGAAAATAGAATCAATTTTCTTCTTAACTTTAGTGATATGTACCATCGGGCTATTATAAGCTGTTTATTATATATTCATGAGTTATTACGAGTATTATGAGCTATTTACATTTCCATTGACATAGGTGTACAGCTTGATCTTCATTATTAGTTTTTGGCAACCAAAATCAAACTTTTCCATTTCTAAAAACAATTTTTGCCAGACGGCAAAGCAACATTTTTCAACATTTGAACTGAAGCAAAACAAACCGAGTATCGATGATGTAAAAAACCTTACGTTGATTCCCGAAACTTGATTCCTGAAAGGTTCGATTCAGTCACACACCCAACATCAAACAAGACCCCATTCCAATTCAAAACGAATGTTTCAACAATGCCGCCTTTTATATTATTTATGGCCCTTGCCCCACGGGGTGTGGGAATCATGCCATCCCCATGAACATATTATACTGAGCCGTCAGACTATTCTGAACAAAATGGTTATCTTAACATTTTGAATAGAAATAAACGGAGGTTTCCAGAGGGTATGGAGGGGGGGGGGTAGAAAAAGGGGCACAGGACGGGAACCTCGTTGCACTCCAATGACTTTCAGCTCCTAAAAAGGGACAGTAGAGCTTTCAAATTCATAAACATTGCAGTCGCTTTTGACTGAACTAATTGTTGCTGTTGACTACACGCTAAGCTAGAGCATTGCCTCTGATATGGAAAAAAACAAATGTAACTCTTATGAAAAATAAGAAGGATTTTACCGTACCCCAATAGAAAAAAAGTAAAGGGTAGTAAAACAATTTACTCTATTTGGGTCACCAAAAATTCGAATGAGTAAACATTTTTATTAGTGAACGTTTCAAAACAGCTATAATTCCATGTAGTTCTCTGTAGTTATACAGATTGCATTAAGTTATTGTCTATTTCCAAAGGTATGCATAGTGAAAATCTTGGAGTGAGGGGTATATTACATAATATTTTCCAAGGAGGGAGGGGGAGGACTTCCTGAGAATTTTTGGTAGTTATTCTTTTTATTTTTTTTAGCGAAGCTGAGGCGGTGATGGGTACGATACCAAAGTTTCTATTCAGCTACCCATCGAATATAGCACTATTTACCCAAAAAGTAACATTACGTGGCAACGGTGTTAGAATCACTGGTTAGCGTGGCATGACAAAATAAACATTTCGGCTCGTGGTTGTTTAGGGATCCTTATGGGGACATAATAGGAAGATCAAGTAAGAAAATTGATGCATATTACATGATTATTTTCGAGCATTTCCAGCCTTATTAAAGGCTCAATATAAAAAGAGGACGAAACATAAATGAAGTTGAAATGACTTATCCCAGATAAATTCTATAATGTTAGGAGGCGTGACCTCTTACATAATCTAATAGTTTTGACATTTTTGCTCTATAATAGCCTGTAGAATTTATACCCACTAAAAATTATCCTCCCCCTTGAAATAAATCTCAACGCACATGACAGAGCTATGAATTTTTACTTGAAGATTCTTACAGAATTTGGTGTTTCTAGGGAGTTAATGAGTACACATTAACTAGAAATTCACGGCTTGTGATGATTTCAGCCAAGGTCTTTAGAACCATGAGATCCGATCCAAGAGCTAGTGAGAACAATTTTTATCTAACAACAGGATTGAGGATTAAACATTTAGATAATACATTAGATTGATTAATCTCAGACAGTTCCTAAAAGAAGTACATGAAATTCCCCTGAGTGGAATGGTAGCTCTATAATCAGGTTGCTTCAATCCACAGAGGAGAAACACAAGAGCATGTTTGGCTTGTAAGAAATCGACTTGATCTTCCTCCAAGGACTCCTGTAATCATAAGCCTCATTAGAATAGTTTTTTTTTTGTGTTTTGTCAATTTTCCCTGCATCCAAAATAAAGTTCCAGACTCTGCCTATTACAAACAAATGGTGTTTTTAAATGTGCTAAAAACCCAAACAAGTGCACCCAGTTTAGCTTCCTTTTTTCACTTGATTTTGTGGAACAAAATGAAACCAAAACTGCTACGTGCAATGTGATTGTGAGAAAACCCCAATATTCTATTTAAAAATAGAGAATTTCGTAAGCTTACTTCAAGTTCAACAACTTGCTGTTCTAACTTTCTACATCCTTCCCTTAGTTCAACTACTTTCCGAAAGTATTTAGTAAATAATTTCCTGATTTCTCCAATTGAAAGACGATTAAGACGGGCAAGTAAACTTTCATCGCATGTCAAATCTTCCAATGTATTTTCTTGCATCTCTGCGTTGCAAATCAATTGATTCTTATGCTCAATTGCCCAGTCAACAGCCTCTATTGCTTCATCATATTCTATCCATCGCCTCTCTTCCAAGGAGTCTAACTGACCATCCTAAAAATTAATTTGAAATTAATGATATAGGTTAAATATGTGACGCTTATGTTAAAGGGGTAAAACCCTAATGCTAAACTGGTGGGTCAAAGATTTTACTGGGTGCATATGTAATATATTTCAAGTTCATCAAAAGCAGAACGTGCAAAAAACACATGAAAATTTTCTAAAATAATTTTGATTCTGACTTGAAGTATCAACCAGCTTTTAAATAACAATGAATGATAAAATAAAATGTAGTAGAGACATAGTATTCCGGTAAATTAGGGGCAGGAAAAAAGAAAGAAAAAAAAACCGATTCCATTTTACATTGCCCTACCAAAATAGCAAATGTGTAAGACTCGATCGATCTCAAAATATTACTGCTGAGATACTTTTTTTTTGAATTTCAGCTCACCTCTTGGCCTTGCACGCCGGTGACTACTAAGATGTACCTAGATGGTGCAGCTTCACTTGCCATAATAAATTCCGTCAACCCTTATGACCACTTTTTGTGTCGGCTATTATACAATGAAGCTTTCGGAACATCTACTCAATATTTATTTTACCTTCTCTCAAAAATTTAGTTAGTAAAGCGAAGATAAATTTTGTTTTCTTTTCCTTTGCCCCCACATACTTTCTATGCTCTCGTAAAAGGGTATTAAAATAATAAAAATATTTAATTAGCGCAATATTTAATTAGCGCTTTCTATACTCACCTAGAAGGGTATTAAAATAATCTAAATATTGAATTAGCGCAAACGAGGCGAGTCTGTTAATAAGACTAGTTCGGAGGTTTATGTAAGTACTACTAACAGATTTCCTATCTTAATAAAGAAACGTACAAGATTGGAAAGCAAATAAGGAGTACATGACAGAAATAAGGAGTGAAGAAGTTTCAGACTTCCGTAGGTTGATCATATTTTGAATGGTTCTTTCAATTCGCATGATTTTTCTATTTGATTTTATTCTTCATTGGGCGTATGTCGTAAACTAAAACCACAATCTTTTAAAAATGAGGACAGATTTCTCTCAAATCCTGTCCAATTGGCTCCATCTTCTTTTCTTCTTCTTTTGACCTTTTCTAATCTTATCCTCAAGTCTGGTAACGTTCCTTCATTTTTTAAGGTTGGGGCGGTAATTTATATCCCAGTGTCTGGGATATCTATCTATAATTGGCAAGCTTTTTGAATTGTGTGTCAAGGATCTTTTTGAGCATTTGGATGTTGGTCTTAATCAAGCAGGCTTCAAAACAGGAATGGGATGTGATTAGACCCCGGCGCCACGCCTATGAGGGAAGACCAGCGGCGGCGGGGCCAAAACAGCGCCCCACGGTAAGATGTCGCCGGCGCGATCAATGTTGACCGCAAACATTAATGTTTTCATCAGTTTTTCTCAAATCACAGCTTAAATTTACAACAGATTCGAGCCTATTTATGAGTTCAAAAATTCACAAGTCGCTGGCTAGAAACTGGTCTTCTTCGTTATTCATCAAGAGAAGTAGAAATCTGGTAGAAACGAAATGGCTGTGGCGTTTCAGAAGCCTTGCATAATACGAGTAGTTGAAGTATCTATTAGCTATGTATTCTTAACATAAATAATTATCAAAATTAGTAGTTTTTTTTTTCATCGAGCATTACTGCATACAAAACTTCAAATGCTGTATCACAAAATGCGTCAATTATCTGGGTAAAAACTTTGAATATAACTTTGAACTTAGAAGCTTAATTTTTTCATAATGCCCATTGCCTATATCTGTTTTGTCACCTTTAAAACAGTTCAAATGGGCAACTTTGATATTGATTGTTTTTTTTTGCTCTTTTGGATTCCTAAAAAGCCTTCTTGTATTAAAAACTGGTTTTTAATAACAATTTAAAAAAAATGCATTTTTATTTTTTTTTTTGGCTTCTTTATATAATAAATGTCATGTAGGCTAAGGCTGAACTTCAGCTTTTTTATTGATTTTGGCTGCATTTTTGGATATTATTCATTTTTCTTTTGGGGATTCATTCCAAATTATAAACTCATAAATACCTAATATCAGTCAAATTATAAACTGCATCTAAAAGGAGTAAATTTATCAAATTGAAAAATACATGATGAACACTTCACATGAGAACACTTCAATTACAATGAAACAAAAAACACTTTTTATTCGGTATGAAGAAAAATGAAGTGCCAGCTATTTTCTTAGGTAAAAAATGAAAAGCTCATCCTTTTTAAATGTAAATAAATGAAATAATATGCAGACTGAAGTACCTCCAGGAAGATGTTGAGATTTTCTTCCTAGTTCGTCACTTTTAATCCAAGCAAAATGTTAGGACACTTAGTATCAGTTATTGAGTTTAAGCTTTGATTTCCAAATGCTCACAAAAATTACTAAATTTAAGAAAGTCGCAACAATAAGTCACCTGTGGTCAAAATACTCAAAGAATCCTCTTTGATCCCCACCCAGGCTCAAGGCTTCTGCTATGGTGGTATCCATGGAAATCTCCAAAGTTTCTTTTTAAAATAGATTTCAAGCGTAGTTAGTCAGCCTTTTTTGCTTTTCTCCAAAGCTTTGAAAAAAGTGTTATAATATTCCAAATGTTACATTCGTTATATTTGTGCATATTTTTGGTAATCATTTGTGGGGTGATCGAATTTTTTAAACCACTGTAGATACGTAAGAACGTTGCAAAATCTAGTACCATGAGGTCATAAGACTGTCAAAGACTCCCCCTTCTACCTGCCAAATTGAAAGCTTTTATTATGACCTGGCCTTTTAATGCAACTTGGGCACTGGACCAAGGGCGCCATTGTCACTCGAGCGCAACGTTAGGTGTGGATGTCGATATCGCTTTCGTCACACCAACTCGTTTTAGTGTGAATATGCCTGGTACTTATGAATGAATGTTTTCAAAGTAAACCCGTTTCATCAATAAGAAAAAAAAACGGTTTGGACGCATATGTTCCTTTCCCTTTGGACGATATAATTATACAAGTGCTGTATCAAGTATAACTCACGAAAATCTTGTTAATTTTTGTCAATTTTTTAACTTTTTGGCATCCCTGCTTTCAATATAAAAAAAAATCAAGGTACTATCACTTAAATATAATAGCTACCTATCCCCCCCCCTCTGGATACCATCTTGATAGGATACCGTCTCTGCTTTAAATAAAAAAATAACTTATTGGCATCCCTGCTTTCAAAAAAAAAATCGAGGTATTTCCATTTAAATATGATACCTCACTACCCCCCCCCCCTCTGGATACCACCTTGATAGGATGCCGTCTCTGCTATAAATTAAAAAAAAATTAACTTTTTGGCATCCCTGCTTTCCATAAAAAAATTCGAGATATTGTCATTTAAATATAATACCTCCCTACTCTCCCCCCCCCCCTCTGGATGCCACCTGGATAGGATACCGTCTCAGCTTTACATTAGAAAAATAATTTACTTAATATGATTCAAACAAACACGCAAAATAATGTTAAACAGCATAATGTTCCTTGAAAAAAAAATTGAGGGTATGAGTAAAGGGGTAAAAAGACAACAACAAAAATGTCGAAATTATTCAGATATATATCAAATTGAGTCATAGTCATAGAAAACTGAGGCATAGATTCGCCGTGGCATTCAATAAGATCCAAAGAATCTAATTAAAAGGGAGCACACACACAAGTCAAATTAGGCCAGTAGCCTATGAGAAATCGCAAAATACCCAAGACAAGGAACAAGTCCCAATTGGGGGCCTTGGGTCTATCAAAATATTTCAATGGTTTCCCAGGGAATTTGATATCATTTTCTTCTGTCTCCACTTTAAATGAAAAAAATATTTATCTTTTTGGTATCCCTGCTTTCAATAAAAAAATAGTATTATTATTTGAAAATGATAGCCCCCTATCCCCCCCCCCTATAGGCAATAATTTACAATTTATTTATGAATCATATTTTTGGAGTAACTTCCGTTTCAATCTTTAATTCCACAACCTTGTACATAGCTTAGTTCATAGCTAAATTTTGTCTCAATAGAAGGTTTTTTTTTTGTGTGTGTAGGTGGGGGGGGGGGGGTGGAGGTTGGTTAAAATGTTTCAGAAAGAAGATTGTATTTTCTATCAGGCGTTCAACAATTGAATATTAAACATTAAGAAAATCTTATCTAAAAACCGAAAAATAAAAAAAAAATTCTGCAAACTTACAATTCAGGTGTAGAAACAATCTGTCGACTGTCAATTTCAAAATCCAACTGAAGGCTGAAGCTGTATAGTAGTAAATACGTTCTATAGTTCTATTCAACTTGAAAATAAAATTCTTGACTACGAATGATATAAGAAATAGCGATTGGGAAACTGCATTCGAAATGATTTAAACTCATTTCATAAAGACGATACTTTTTTTGTCAACATATGAAGAACTGCGTATATTGCAATATTTGCATTTACATATTGTATCTGTCTGGTTTTTATGCAAAGTAACAAAAGAGACGAAAATTAACGAACAAGATAGCAGTGAAGAATTATGATATACAAAGTAATATTTGGGAGGGAAAGTCACTGGCGATAAATCGCTAGGGGTGGCACCGCGATTGCGTGATTTTCGGGGATTCGGGGAACCAAATTTTTTTTTCGGGGTGGCGCATAGATTTTCGGGGAAATACCCGAAAATTCAGGGATAGTACAAGCCCTGCTTGGTTTCTAATCAGGAAAATCGAAATAATAAACCACACGAGAAGGAAAAGCTCCGACTTTGCGGTTGACGCAATAAAGAATTGCCGAAAAATTAATTTAAAGTCGACCGAACGCCGCCGCCTCTGCCGGTGGCGGCGTTACGACACTTCGGCGGCGGTCGACCAGGCTTTTCGTCGGTGGCGTTCGGTCGATCCGCCGGCGCGGCGTCGGGGTCTAGATGTGATACCCATGCAACACTTGATGCAATAATTAATGAGTCAGAGTCTTCTGGCTCTGCTTTATACATTTTTAATTGATATAAAAGGAGCCTTTGACAATATTTCGCATGCTTCTGCTTTTTTGGCTCTGTTTACTTGTGAGATTCCCTTTCTATGGTTAGAGTTCTTAAATCCTGGTATTCAGGGCACGGGATTTTCATTGCCGCATATACTTCTGATTCTTTTTCTAATCCATTTCTGTTGGCCGTGGAGTTAGACAAGGTTGAGTTTTATCCCCTTAGCCTATATGTTTAACATATTTTTGCCAGAGTGTCTTCCTTCTCTGTCTCTTCTCTGTCTACAAGCTTAATACCCTTTCTATCAGTGTTAAAAAATGTAAATGTTTTCCCATCAATGGCAATAAACGAGCTGAACTAATTTGCAACGGGAGTACTTCATTTCCGTTTTCTGATACTGTTTCGTATCTGGGGTTACCTTATTGTGCTTCAGCTCAAGATTGGAAGTCGATGCTAATTTTAAATATTCATTAAAAATTAGAAAAGCTTTTGGCTCAATAATACGGCTTCGTGATATCTATCCTCGTAATTTTTAGGCTTTCTTTTTAATGCAGTTGCCCTTCCGCATGTTCTCTATCCTGTCCTTCTTTTTCAAGATTTCAAAATATGCGATTTTTTTTCAATTCGCGTTTGCTATTTTAAATGTTGTAAATGTTTACTCGGTTTTCGAATTTGTTTATATAACATTGAATTAGTTTAGGGATTTAAAATTAAGGAGCCGTAGGAATTAGTTAGGATTAAGATAAATAATTTTTATCCTAAGTCTGAAAATATTCTGTTCATGCACAATCTTTTCTCTCTTTTCCAGAATTTAAATATTGTTCTATTTTTTTTTAAAAATATTTTATTCAGTTATGTTATTAAGCCTATTGTAAATCAATGCTTTGTTTCATTTGTTGAAGATTTTTTTCCTTTTTTTCAATTTCATTTATGTATTTTATATACTCCTCGATTTTGAGGGAAATATATAAAAAATAAACAATAAGAAATAAAAGTTATAAACTTTTTTCAATATGAGGATCATAAAACGGTGATGAGTAGAGGCTCTGAAGTTTGAAGAATTTTCAGTGATACAAAAAGAATTATTTTTTTTCCAACTAAGTTATATCAAATTTAAAAAAAACTGTTATAGTTCCGAAATCAAAGTTTTTATGGATCATGCATTGTAGGACGCTATGTCAAAACATAGTATTTTACTCATGCATGAATTATGGAACCTCATTGAGATACCAAAACAAATTTGGCATACCGGTAAAATTGAACCCTTCTTTGTTTCTTCTCTATTCGGAAGAGAAAAATTTCAAAGTGGAGTTGTAGAAAACACATGCGTTGCAAACTTAGAGTCATGAGACTTTCTTAATGCATAATTGTCAAGTTGCACTTTACCTTTTCCTAACAAACCATACGTTGTACGAAATTTCTTTACTTTTTTTTAACTCAACCAGACCTGATGTTTTTTAACATGACTAGATTATGTGTCCATTTTGTCAATGACCCAATAGGAGCACCCAAATATGTCAGAGCATTAGTTTGTTGCCTATTCTCTGACGCAGAACCCTCAAAATCTCCAAAATTTCATTAATTTTGCTGTCATTTTATATCTAGGAGACAACTCATCTAGATAATCTAAATCTAGGAGAGTTTTGTCTCACTGATTGATACAATCCTTTACTGTGTTTCTTAGGACTAAGTACATCAAAGCTATTCATATCAATTAGGGGAATCGTAACCCTGATTCCACACCGAGCCAACTACTTATCTCATTTCCAACTTAACCGCAGCAACACTACTCTCATTCACATTATTAATCACTTTGAATTACACATCTGGTGAACCATAAAACGATAGGAACTTCACAAAGCATTTCTATCAGCAGAATCAAATGCTTGTTGATAATGTACCAAACTCAGGACTGAAGTGGTCTGACGCTTAAAAAATTTCTTAATTATCAATCTATTAGTGAAAATGTGCTGAAACAAAATTACTCTCATCTTAAAGTTTTTGAGTTTTTGGATAAGAGATTACAGACCACTAGTGCTGAGCATGTCTATAATAAAAAATAAATAAATATATAATTACCAAATGTCTAACTTCGTCTAATTGTTGTTTGCCCATCATAAGTGAGTCCCTTGCCTTTCTAAGCTTTCTGATTTCATATCTCAGCTCATCTTGTCCTACGCGCTCGGTGTCGCCGTTATCTGTCTGCACTGACTTTGTCAAAGACATATGTGACGACTTCTCACATTCCTGGTCAATAAAAATACTATTAGGCTGGGTTCCAGTTGACGTCAAAATTCGTATGGGAACATTAGTTGGTCACTTGTGCTCAGCAGAATTCACCGTCTTGCGTCAGAAGCGACCGCATAAAAAAACAACAAAAGGTTCTTGGCAACGTTTAATAGCTACTAATAGATTTGCCTTTATACCTTCTACAAAGAAGAAGAACCAGAAGAAAAAAAGAAAAAAGAAGAAACAGAAAACAAAATAAAGTTGAACAATTACTGCCCTTCTCCCTGTAAATCTGATACATTTGAAAAGACGAAACAAAATAGAGATTCGCAAAAGAGCATTTGATTGACTACCAAATATCGGGTTAGTGTGATTTTCCCAGGTAAAAATTAGGGGTTAGTAGGGTTAGTAACACAGAGCATAAACCTGAAATTATTATCCAAAACTGGGCATAAATTGCAGATGAAAACAAAATTAAGAGAATAAGAGTGCACAGAGAAAGTTGTAGTGAACCATAATCAATGCAAACCATCATAACAAATTACAGCTCCAAGGATACTAGACAAAAAAGGTTATTTGATAGCATCAAAATAGTAGGAAAAAACAAGTTCCAGCCACCTCTGCTCAAAATTATTTGAGAATGTAATTTAGTCAAAATAATATTATTTGCGTTGCAGGAGTAAAGCTTGGTTGTGAGCATTTTTCCCAATACCAGCGATTTCAGCATACTGGGAAAATGTGGCAAGGTTTAGCCTCTGGAATTTTTACAGAAAACAGAGAACCTCAGGACAGATTGGTGAATATAACATCACATTTTGGAAAGCTAAGCAAAATTAACACCTCCAACTAAAAAGAATGAATTTTGCTGGTCCTTCTATAAGAGTCTACAATGTAACAGATGAAGTAGAGTTTCATAATCTACAGGATTATGTAGGACATGAGTATGTCAAGTTATCCACCAAGCTTTTGATTTTCCAAGCTGAAGAAAAAAAGCATTTGGTTTTTGCTTAGCTGGGCCCTATTAAAGAACGAATCACGACCAGATATTCAGGTTGTCGCACTTACCCAAAGGAATGTTTAGAAATTAGTCTAAACGAAACACCTAAATGTAATTGGCTTGAAGTGACTCTGTAGAAAGAAAACATAATCAGTTTAGATTTTGTTAATAGATAGACTATCCCAGTTTCTATAGTTTATCCCCATTTTTGGGGGTATTGTCATAATTAATCTGTATTTAACACCTTCCTTCAAATCTTTTTCAACAGCTTTCATCATGTCATTAATCCTTATTTATTCTTTTATCGTTTTATTCCTTACCCATTGACTCCATACACATTCAGTAAATCTTCTTTGAATGTCAGCAAATTCTGAATAATCTCGCCTATAAAGCATCTAAGTCCACTAGACACAACCGTCATGCTAACTATGGTAAAATTTAATTTTTCTCGGTTTTCAACGTAGGGAGCTCTAAATATCCTGTCAAGGGTTTCAATAGATTGGCTGTCCCAGAATTTGTATTTCCCAGCATATTGGCCCTTTTGGGTGCCGCACTTTGGCGCGGTTTGTTTCACTACCAAATCGACACAAGATATTTTAATTCCATTCAAGTAAACTCACTTCTGATATTCTATGACTAGTGGTTTCAATGGGATTGCTCTAGGAAAAAGAAGAACAACGAAACAAACAAAAAATAATATACAACCATGGGAAAATGTGATTTTCCTTGTTGGTTGAGCTGGGTGAGTGGTTAAATAACTTCTTCTAATGGGTGCGGCTTTTATTCGTTTCCAATGCAGTTAAGGTGGAAAAAGTAGTCTTCGTGACAATGAAAAGATTATATAAATAAATGAAAGCTCCAAGCCAGAGATTTTCAGAGATTACCTCAGCAGGTATGCTATTCCAGGTGGCGACAGGTCTTCGGGCGAAGCTGACTTCTAGTTATTTCCTGCTCAGATAGTCCTCCTGGGCTGTTTTTGACAAGTCGCCATTAAAAGCTTTGCTCTTTCAGCAACGTGCTTCAATGCAGGATAATGCATGTACTTCGAAAGAGGGCATGCATGTTGCATTACAGGTCTGATGCACGACGTGAACAGAGGTAAAATGTACTCGTCAGGGAGGAAGCTTTGCACCTTAGGACAAATCTGAGCTTCCTGGAGCAGGAGGATCTCACTTTGCTGATACGTTTAGCCCGCATGACCTGAAGTCCTTTAAGAAGGCGTAGTTTATCTAATCATCCTATTACCGCTTCTTTAAAGATAAAGTCAGGATGAGACTTCACATTTTGCACCGAAATCAGAAACTCTTTTGCTTTTGATACATTGAAGCTGACAAGCTACGCATCCGCAGGAAGCTTTGCACCTTAGGACAAATCTGAGCTTCCTGGAGCAGGAGGATCTCACTTTGCTGATACGTTTAGCCCGCATGACCTGAAGTCCTTTAAGAAGGCGTAGTTTATCTAATCATCCTATTACCGCTTCTTTAAAGATAAAGTCAGGATGAGACTTCACATTTTGCACCGAAATCAGAAACTCTTTTGCTTTTGATACATTGAAGCTGACAAGCTACGCATCCGCACACATTTAAATTTTTTCCAAATCAGCCTGGAATTTTTTACGGGGTTTGCTGGGACCTTCGTCGGTTGCTGTCGTTTTCTATATCATTGTAGTTGTACTATCAGCAACGTGGAAAGGTTTTTTCCTAAGGTTATCACATAGGTCGTACATGAACATCAGGAAAAAAGTGGGCTCAAGAATACTTTCTTAGGGTACTACTGATAGCACTGGAATTTCTTCTAAGATGAAATTGCCAAAGAACATCTAGCAATGAACGTTGACAGATGAAGTCACTGAACAGTTCAATTAGCCAATCACCAGCCGCCATGGGATTTTTTTTTACATACATTTTACATGATCAATTTTTGATCATAAGCTTTCCCAGTGTCAAAGGAGAGAAGGCGAATGTCACGCCCCTAGGAAAGCAGATCAACCCACTCTTAACACTGCGCAATGAGAAAGTCTAACGTAGATCACTTTATACAAAAACCGTATTGTGTTACAACCAAGAACCGATGTGACTCGTAGTACTGATAAAAAGACTTGTTTATGACACTGTCATAAACCGAGATTCGGGATCGTCTCAGGACCTGAGGCTTTGGTGGCATCGAGTAGACCAATCCTTCTAATCACCTTGCCTCTAATTACATTTACACTAGCTATTTTTGCATTTGTTCATTGCAAAAAAGGGGAAAGAAGACTCCAGTGTCATCAAGTTGAGACACCTTTGCAAAAGCGTTTGTAAGAGCACCTGCTTTTTCTTGGCCAGAATGTAGCATCATCCTTCAAAATGAAGCGATAGAAGTAAAGAAAGTTTAGATGACGGTAGAGCTTCTTAGACACGTTTTCACCGCCGTTTTAGAGGTGCTATTTTTAGTTTTGTTTCGAACTTCTGTCTATAGATAGCCGTAGCTTGGCTGAACGCTATTTTATGAGCCTATTTTCTAACTTTAGTTGCTTTTCTACAACCGGCACGACCGAGCTAAGGGTTAAATTCAGCAAGCTGGTCTAGATCATAAGCAAGACTTTGGTCTAGCAGAGTTATGCCTACTGGATCAGCCGTACGGCTTTTCAGCCAGTAACCATGATGGACGCTAAAATCTCCATGGATATAAATCCCTGATTTTGGGAATTTTCTCTTTACAAATTGTAAGCACTCCCCCAAGGATTGAGTTATTTTCACATTTGATGGGTTATACACTATGCCAATAAAAAAAGGTTTGTTTGGTAAGATTACCTTCGCCCAAAGGACCTCATAGTCAAAAACGGCAAAAAAGGAATGGTACTTTTTAGATAGACAACTTTACCCCTACCAGAGGTCGAATTTCTCTAATTTTCTCGATCCAGACTTCTGTAATTACCGTAATTACCAGACTTCAGACTGTAACCTGAATTACTAGACTGTAATTACCAGATTTCATTAACTTGCCATTTTAAAAAGTAACAACATGGATTGGGCATCAGGAAAGGGAGAAATAACGCATAATGAGACCGTCACATCTTTTGAGCCTATTTGCAAATACTCTTCCAGAACCGCATCACCAGCTCTTAGAAAAAAAGTTATTCTTGAGGTGCAGAATTTTAAATGAACATTACAGCGTTTAAACATTAGCAAAGAAACAATATTGAAGTGATGCACCCGTTACTTTTTTGGCTGAGTGATTTAAGGCTTTCTTCAAAATCACTGTATTCAAGATTTTGGATTTATTTTAGTAATCTCCAACTAGTTTAAGTTTAACCTTCATGGCTTTTTTTTCGTCCGAGATTTACTAGTCTTGTTGGAGCTGAAGTTTAACAGCGATCCACAAGCGAAAGCACGTAAACATTCATCTTTGCCAGTTGGGCATTTATTTGTGTCACTGCCGTGGTTGCAGCAATAGCTGCAATCTAGTAAAGAGCAAACCAGAGCTCATAGTAACCGAAAGTTAAAAAAGACATTTTGAAAAAGAAAGTCTTTCGAGAAAAGTTCTTCCTTTAAAGGTGAGTCAGGAATGATAAGTGTTATATTGGTTTATCTTAATAGACAACAAATGACGCTATTTGCGCGATGTTCAAGCGTCTTCTCTTTTGTGCAGAATGGAGATTATGAGAGAAAACGGTAAAACCTCAAGGTAATTTTATTACGCATATTCTACCCAAGAAAATCTAAGCTATCTCAGGTTTTTTAATGTGATCCTGCCCTAAATGAACTCTAGTAGCATAAGGTCTTTGGTCTTAACCTAATTATTAACATAAATTTACACACTGCTAGAGCATTGACATACGTCTGGTTAAGTTTCACACTATCCGAAAGAAAAGAAAAAATTACAAATAGTGCGAATATCAATTTCTCTGTGTGAAGGGATTTGAGCATGTTGGGAATATGAATACATATGAAAATTAGATTTATCTTGTCTTATTGGGACAATCTGTATGCACAGCAGAAATTTACATTGGTTTCTTCTAATAGAGGTGAGATGTAGAGAGACAGAGGATGTACGCAGGGAGAAAGGGGGGTGGTTTCGGGGCATGCACAAAAACTTAAATTTTCTCAGATTCCTGGACACTTCAAATTCAAATTATTAAATAAAATTTGTGTTTGTTGTTTCCATCCCCTCCCCCTCGAAAAAAAATTCCTGCGTACGTGTCTGAGACAGGAATGTATAAAACTGAAGATCTGGTCATTTTCACCCAAATTTTATGTAGTTAGTATTTATTTCGTCAGTTTTTTTATTCATTTGTTGTGTTTTTACTATTTTTTATGAAAAGCGCAGAAGCATAGCCAAGATTTTTCCAGGGGTAGGGGCCACCAAAAAAGTTTTTTGGAGGGAAGGAGGGTTATAAAAATAGTTTCGTTCAGAAGAAGGGGGCATAAGGATTTCCTACCTGTATTTTTAAGACCAATTTACGTTTCGGAGAAAGACTTTTGTGTTTTGTAGCAATACAGTCCTGTTATCTGCATTTTAACGACCAACTTAAAAATCAGCGAAAGATTTCTAGGGGAGGGGGGAAGTTCAAAGTCATTGAACCTCACCCCACTACCCTGGATATATCCCTGGTTCGGCTTCTTGACTTGTTTTGAAAATATGTATTGATTCACCTTTTGTAACGCGAATTCTGAGAATGTTGCAACAATTCAAACCCCTGCTTCCGTTTGTTTATTGAATATACTCAAACAAAGCCCCCCCCCCCCAAAAAAAAAATTTTTTGGCATTCGGCTGAAATTTTGCAAAATAAGCTGAAATTTAGCAAAGTTCTTGATTTCTGCAGAAAATTCGGCATAAATCAGGTAGCGATTCGGTAAAATTTACGATCCCCCCCCCAATAAAATGAGCCTCAGGACGCCCTTGCCTATCATTTCCCATATAACCTTGAAATGCCAGACTGCAATTCGAAATCGGCTCAAAAGGCATGCGTTACACAGCATACGTTCTATAGAAAGCGAAGAAAAGGAAACAATTTTTTGTTTGGATTTTTTTCTAAAGTAATTAAGGACCACTTGCATGTACAAGGAATCTATTTTAAATATCTAAGAAACGTCAATAACGATTTTAATATCACCCCCTCAATTTCTAACTATTTCTAAGAATGGGATAAAACATTTTTGGGAAACAATAATAGCTGTAGATATTCTGAGAACCAAACAGGATAGAAACCAATTGATGGTTCACATCCACACAACTTGTATAGTTCTAAAAAAGGCTATAAATATAAAGTTTACAAAAATGTCAAAAATCACCCTAGAATTACCACAACAGAGCTGTTTGAAAGTTGCTTTACCAAGAATATTCTTCGATTTGTTAATCCTACCACTCACACGGGTTTCCAGTATACCAGTTCTATTAAGTTAGCCAATGGAAAAACCGGAGAACTATTCTTTGGTGCTTAGAGTCCTTATGATCGTTGGATATCAAATTGAAATTATTTTTACCTTGAATAAAACCCTGGTGTTCCAAAATCTTTTAAAAAATAAATCTAAATTAAGGAAGTCGGATTTGTCAGTGCGTACAAAGTAAGAAAGTACCATATACCTTCTTATCTTGAGGAAGGATGCTATTCTCCTTATTTCTAACTGCATCTTCTTTTGATAGTGAATTGCTTAGTTGATTTGTGCCAGAGAAAACAGAGTTCCTTCCTCCATCAGACTCTGTCACAGAGCGGAAAGGACTGGGAGTCTCTAATATATTTCCAGGTACACGGCTCTCACGTACACGAAATACCTATTCAAACGAAATACTTTGAAAAAAGGAAAAATATTTTAGATAAGATGTCACCAGGAAAATATGAAAAAGATTTAAATCAAAATTTACTCGTAAATTTCGTCGAAAAGTCATTAGTAGAAAAACGTCAAAAGATGATACAATACATAACACGTGTAAAGCATAACAACAGTTTAAAAATAAATTCAAACACATCAACAACAACATAGAAAGAATAAGCAACGAAAGTGGTAGAGAAAACGAAAAATATTCAAACTATTTGGATGGCTTGTTAACCTTTTTAGTCATGTGGGAACAAATGTTTTTAGTAGCTTTGTTTTTAGTTTTTTTTTTTGACAAATTTAGTTTTATCAGAATTCTCCCAGGAATAATTTCCGAGATCACGCTGGCTAATCATGCAAAACGAAAATGGCGATAAAAAAGCAAAACTAGTCACAGCCAGCGAAAAAGGGAGAATAGAATGCAAATATTTCAGTCGAGATCTCCTCTCAGCCATCCACAGTGCAGAAATAAGAATAAAAACACAGGTAAGAATCCAGAGGACAATAAAAAAGACAAACCTGAAAAAAAAAAAACACTACGGTAAAAGAGGCCCTTTCTAAGTAACGGTCAATGGGTGACTGAATAAAAAATCCGATATTAAATGGCTATTCAGACTTTCAATTGAGATTTAATTTGAACGCTAATCGTCTACCAGGCATGGTATTATCAGAATTCCTATTAAGCTGCGAAATACGACTTTGTAAAAAAAAAAAAAAAAAAAAAAATACGCAGGATGGGACGTAATGAGTTCTTTGAAAATGGGGCTTTGATAACTTTCTTCAGTATCTCTATTGGTGACTTTTTGTGCATACGTTTTTAATTTCAGCTTCCTTGCTGAAAACTAGCTTGAAGTTTTTAACGCGGGCAATAATGGAGGTTTTATGAAACAAAATGGTTGGGTTATCATAGACGTGTTAAGCGAAAGTAGCATAATAATTCAGGACCTTGAGCATAGCTTCATGGCTTTGTCAATTGAAGATTTGTGTTGTGATAACCTTTCTCCTAGTTATAGGTAGCTCCTTCCAAAAAAGAAACAACCGCAAAGCAGAGGGTTCTATAAACACTACTACTCAGATTAGGGCTGGGTTTTCCTTGTCTCTGTTAAGGTTATGTTGATTTTTTTTGTTAATACTTCCCAGTTTGTCCCTTCATTACGGATTTATGGGTAAAACGGTGAAATTCTTCTTATCACTCGCTAAAGGAGTGCTAGTGGAGTGCTAAAGGAGTGCTTTCAACCGGACGCAGTTGTGTTGATTATCTATTTCCGCCTTTGTTAACCTTTTGTCTATAATGGATTCCAGCAAATTGATGGGCTATTCATTTCACAATAAAACATCTCTGAATTACTTCAGTCCTGGGACTAAGCGAGCTTCAAAACCTATTCTTAGCATCCGATCAAATAAGGATATTACCACTCCTCTTCTTAAACAAGGAGAAAAGTAAAAACACATATTTTCACATGTAAGCTGGAAAACCACGTAAATGGAAAACTCAGGACTAAGTACGTAAAGTAAGCAAGTATGACGGCACTAGACCCTTAACTACTAGACTGCCGGTTTTAAACCGGCAGTGCTGATCTCCATTTCGTGGCCCTTCAGCCAGGAAGTGCAATAGGGGGCTGGGGGCCAGCCATCCTGTGCTTTCGCACAGGATGTTTCCTCGTACAGGAAACTCAAGACTAGGAAACTTCTGAAAATTAAAACGTCGAAAAAGGTAGATTAGGATTGTCTTCCAGTTCTTAGGTGAACTGAAGATTAGAATATAGAGTTTTAAGCTGCATCAAGATTAGTGTTAACTGACGTCTTTTCATGATTCCACACAAAATTAAATTCATCCACAAACTAACTCTAGAAATAATGATTCAGAGGAAAGATTACAAAGCAGAGGTTTTAACAGATTCAATGCAAAGAAGTGGCCAAAAGGTGAAAGGCTAGTAACCATTGGTAGAGCCATAGTATGGGTGAAAAATTGGTAATTGTTTCTGAAATATAAGGAAGTGATATTGGAAATATGGACGAGACGCATAAGAATTTCGACGTCTATTATTTTGTAGTCCGTTTGGTTAATATCACTTTATTTTAGTTTTCTCTGAAAAGGGAGTTCACATTTTCTAATACCCCAAAAGGCATACATATAAATAGTATGAAAACTAGCAAAAGTAGTTGAACGCATGAAATACGCAATTTTTCTTACGCATGAAATTTGCGTAGACATAACGGTGGGAATCTGCGTTGACATAAATTGCCACAATGGTGGAAGAACTAGTGAAAACATTCTAAATCCTTTTTCTTTTAGTTGTTCCAAGGGAAAAATAGCAAAATTCAAGTTTAAACTTAACAAAATAAAAGACACATAAACATTTATTTAGATCCAAGCATTTAAATTTTTTAAGGTTTTTCTTTCATTCAGAAACTTTTTTTTTATTGTCAAGAACATCATGACATGTTTTAAGTTTTGTGTTGACTAGCCAAAGAGCCTGTTGTATGGCCTTAAAAAAGAAAAAAAAATCCACAGCGTATACTGTTTTGTAAGGACCAGAGACAAAATAGTTCGCCACATTCCCATTACACTGGATTCCCGGCAACGATTCGACCTGGCTTCTAAGGGCCGCAAAGCGGACGTTTTTGGATCATTGTTAATAATCACAAAAGGTGTTATCGTAGTTCTTCGGTTTCACTATAAGAATAATCAATAAGGCTTTTTCGGTTTATTATGTGGTTTGTCTCATTTTTTTTGCCTATCCCCATTATTGCTTTTTTGTGTCCTTTGTAATAGAAAACGAAATTATTGAACAATTCATTCATGTTCTGTGAACTTAAAGAGCTACTACTTACTTAGTTGAAAAGCAAAATGTTATCTACCAGCTGTCTCAGTTAATAAAGGTACCCTGTTTTTTTTTACCTCATTGATTGATTGCTGAGCTTCAAGCATTTTCGAAAGCTCCCTTATTTTCTGATTTTCATTGAGCAGCTCTAATTCAAGCTTCCTCTTTTTCTCTCCCTCTATTTCAAATTGGCTGTGCAAATCTTCTTCTTTCTCTTTAAGAACTGATACACTTCTTCTTAGATCTTCTATTCTACATGGAAAACAATATACGTAAAGATGTAAGGACGAAACCTAAAGATACACACATACATATATATAAAGATGCATACCGTAAAGATACATATATGCAAAACTTTTAGTACAGGCTTTTATCTACAAGGGCAAAGCTACAAGAACAAACTTTAGTACAAAATTTAAGCTAAAAGAACACATTATTTTCTAAAGCCTTTCCTGTCATTCACTTGAAGCAAATCATAGCTAACAGGCTCAAAAGCAAATAATGCATATTTAACTCGTAAAAAAAAAAAAAAAAAAAAAAAAAAAATAAAATAAAATTATATTGAGTCTCAGAATTTTAAAGGGATGATCAAAATAATTATTTATTAATGCTAAATATTAACGTAATAAAATTCAGAAATATAGTAATTAACACAACACAGATAAGTCAATTCAAATCTTAAAACATTTTCATTTAGGCTGTGAGACTTCTTGTATTATTTTTTTATCATTCATTAAGTACTGATTTCGAAGTCCTTTCCTGGCGTCAGATTAATTCAAAAGTTTTTCAACCAAACTCAAATCCTATTTTAAGACAGCTATTGGTTTTAAATGATAACTAAACGTTTAAACATCAAATTCAAAGAGATGGTATGACTGATTATAGATTAATGAATATAGAGAAAGAAGGAACAAGTGCAGACCCAAATCGAAGACGATTGAAAAATCATCAAGGATAAAGGATTATAATAACGGCAGGGTGCCAAAATAGTATTCTTTAGAAGCCTAGCTGGGACTACTAACAGCAGAAAGTTCTTGAACACGATGGGAGTAAATCCTACAGCCCTGAAGAGTGAGGTAAAGGAGGAGAAGACGCGGCTTCGTTGGCTTCAAATGGTTAGGTGCTGACATGAGTTGTCAGTAGCAGTAGTGACGTTATTCATGAATTGATAGCATAAAACAAACAACTGAAGAATGCGAAGCCTACTTGTAAGTGATCGTCAATAAAAACACAATTAAGGGTAGAACAAAAAAGTGTTAATAGAACTGACTTGTCGAAATAACAATGAACATATAATGAATGCTAATGCAAGACAGCTTTTTGACCCATATTATTCTGAAGTCACACAATATTATATATATCTATATTAATAAACACACACAAAAAAAAAAAAAAATTCTAAAACGAATGTTACAATGCTTTAATAAATTGGATTAGAAAATCAGAAAAAAATTTTGTAAAACAACATAAAAGGTCTTTTCAGGCACTACAAACCCAAAATAACTGGCGGTTTTAGGGGCGGGATTTAGGTGACACTTGCCCTGGGCGCAAAAATTGTAGGGGTACAAACTTTCAAAGGAATAATCTAACAGCTATAATGTTTTGGTATTTTTTGAAATTTTATTTTCATTAAAACAAAGTAGAGGACGCAGTTGGCAGCAAGTATAAGCAAATTGAAGCCAAAATTTTCATTTTTCCTATGTCTTCATCACCATTCCCTGAAAATAAAAGCAAGTAGCAATAAAAGTGAAATATTAGGACGATTTAGATCCTTTTCAGTTGCTCTTCGAACTAGAATTAATTGCGCAATGCGGATATGAAGGGGTCTTCGTAAGAGAACGTAAGATTTGCCCATTAAATATTATTAGCAATTGCAGTGTCAGTGGCCAGTAATGAACGGTCGTTTACCTTAGATCTTAGATCCTCCAGAGCCAGGAATGGTGCATAGGGAGTCTACAGAACCTCGCCAGTCATCACAGAGCTGAGCTGTAGCCCTGACGTCCTCCCACTGTGGTTGAAGAGACATATCCCCTCTACTAAGATCATACTCATACTACCGTTACAAAGTGTGTTTTGGGCGACCTCTTTTGCACCTCCCCTTCAAGGCACCACTCATAAAACGTTCATGGGAGTCGACCCTCTGGCATACGAAGGGCGTGGCCTAGGCACGCCCATCTCCTACGTTCCAAAAGGTCAGTAAGTAACGCTTGGCCAGTTTTCTGGAAACTCCTATGTTCGTGACCTTTCCTGACAAAGTGTGTTTAGTATTCTTCTAAGGCACATGTTTTCAAAGGCTAGGACGTGTTTCTCCAGTTGGACATTTGGTTTCCAGCAGTCACTTGCATACAAGAGAATGCACATCACATTGCTATTCATGAGGCGGAGCTTCAAGGGCATAGAGTATTTCCAACTGCGCCAGATTAGTTTCAACTTATTAAAAGCGGATGTAGCTTATTCAATCCTCCTCTTGATTTCGTTGCTTATTTCACCATTATAATCAATCCAAATCCCGAGGTACTAAAATTCACTGACCTGTTCAATTGCTTTATCTTTGCATTTCAGTGTCAGTACAGTCAGATGTAGCCATGGTCTTTGTCTTACTGACATTCACTATTAGCCCCACCTTTTCGGCCTTTTCATCTATAGCGTAGCAGATGCAATCACTGTTTCGCTTCTTCGAGAAGAACAACGTCGTCGGCGAAGTCCAGATCAGAGATATGTCGGATGTAAAACTTCACTCCAGTCTGAAGAATGCTTTAGAATGTAGTCCATAACAATAACAAACAGCAATGGAGATAGAACACATCCCTGTTTGACAACAGACATCATCTTGAAGAAAGGCATAGGCTATCCCCAATTTGTGTGGGCGCACAACATTCACTATCTTCACAGAGCGCTATTTTAATTTATTCCAGGCGACCATTAAGAGAGCAGTCCAAACAGTTATGCAGGCTCGAAGAGATGTCTTCAGCATCTCTGTCGTGATTCCATTGACTCCAGATGCACGTCAGATTTTCAACTTTTTCACAACTGTCGTCACTTCTTTGGTGCTGGGGGGTCACAGTTTACATCAATTAGTATAAAAGGTGAGATCGACTATGGACCAGGAGCGACTGAATGATTTAGCATTAATGAGCATAGAACGTGACGAATTAGAAGCGATCAATTGGAACGATATAATTTATAATTTTGCAGAGGCTAAAATAAGAAAAGTCATATTTAAATAAATTGAAAATTTTGCTAATAAATGAAAGTTTTGTTTTGTCAAAATGTGACCTGAAACTTTTGGGAGACAGGGGGAGGGCGTTAATCAAGATTTTTCCCCGGGTGCGAGAGAGGCCAGAGCCGCTACTGCCAAAAGGTATGTATTTATATGCACACCTTTACCCCCCCCCCCCCTGATGAATAATCTTGTATAGGACAATCAGGATTTTTCACCACCATCAAAACAAAATTTCCTCGTTTCTGAAGCACTTTACTCTATTTGCCCAGAGAGTTACAGAAGACCATGCAACTGACATGGAATATCTATAAGCCCAATATCCGTTATCTTTCAGGTAAATAAAGAAACAAATTTAAAATAATTACTATGGAAAGAGAGTAAAGAGCAGTCAAACCTTCCAGGATCTCTTTCCGTTAAACTTCGTAAATTATGAAGATCAGCCAGTCGCTTTTGGTCCTCTTGGATCTTCTGGAGGAGCTTCTTCACCTTCTTTTCAACCTCTTCTACAGTTTCTTCTTCTCCCTCACTTCCTTTTTCAAGCTCTTCCCAGAGCTTCAGCTTTTGTTGTTCTTTTTCTGCCCTTTCTTTGTATTCAGCAATATGCTGCTCCAGTCTTTCTATTCGTCCCTCAAATTTTTTCTGAGCAATATCAGACTGCTCCTCCGCTAAAAGTAGATAGTTAAAAGCCACAAATTAATATTCTAGTAGGTCTGGAATTACAGCCCCATAATAAAAGTCAAATAATACTTGATTATATACAGAGATGGAAGTCAAAAAGCAATATCTCGCAACCTATATTTCTTCGACCTTAAGGTTGTTCGGTTATGCACTGTGTATAATACAAAATATACTGTGATAATACACAGATGGTGCCCTTTTTAAATACTTTATGATAATATCCTGTTTACACAGATAAATTTGAAAGATGTCACGCTTTGATTGCAAAGCGTTGAGTGAGTAAACTATACACTCTCCTTAAGATTTGGTGGATAGTTTTTGATAAATCGTAAAAAAAAGTTTTGGTATACACGACGACGAATAGAGAACCAATTGAGATCATCTTGCTCAAGAAATTAAGGAGCCCTTACGAGTTGCAAGAACGATCCTCCCAGAAAGCTAGACTTGTGTGTTCTGACTTGTTCAGAAGCATATTAGAATAAATACTAAATTATTTGAAAATCTTCAAAACGTCTTTTTTGAACCACTTACATCCTGTTTAACTGCTTCGCTAAAAATTCGAAATCTTAAGTAACCAAGTAATCAAGTTCATTCCAAAAAGGGACAGAATAATTTTCCCTTGGTATAAACCTGTGCTTGTCAGTTATTATGAATAAACAGAAATTTCTGCCTAAGTTGATGATATAATTTTCTGAGACAAACATCAAACAGAAAACCGATATCTATAGTAAAGGAGCTTACCCTTTTCCAGGTCAAAAAGAAGGGCCTCCTTAATCTCTATAGTAGATCTAAGCTCTTTCAACATCCTTTTAACTGCCTTCATATCCCAATTGGTTTGTTTAACTTTTAACTTTTTCGACTCTGTAGAGGCAGACAATTCCCTGACTTCCTGTCGCAACTGGTTTTCAACCACACGTCCTCGAATTTCTTCATCATTCCCACTTTCTGAACTGCTTCTTCGTCTTTCCGATAAGGTTCTCTGTTTTAAACCACACTGGGAAAAGTTAGTGCTTGGCAATGGTTCAGAGGCAGCTAGGCTTGTTGCAGGCAGTTGATTACTATTCATTTCACCTAGGGAAATAGGACTTGTCGATCGACTGACACGACGTTTCGAGATCAATTCCGGATCTATACTTTTTGAGCCCGAATGATTACTTATATTTTCCTGAAAAAAATTGAATGTAATTAAAGTTTATATGTCTTCTATTGCGTGATTTTGCAGTTTTTCCTGGGAACAAAAAAAGAAGGAAAGAACGATTTGGAATTTTTTCACTAGTTTTAGTGCTTTTCTTCCTCCATTTTGAAAAAAAGTTTACTCCGTGGCAAAAGAAAGGACTCTTCGAAAGCAAAGAATCCATAAGTATGTCCATGTTTGGGCTTCTTGGTGATGGACGAAAAACATATTTTTTTCTGTCAATTGACTGATTCGATGTTTTGAAGTTTCTCAATTTTCGATATATGCTCCTGAGCATGAAAAATACTTACCCCCCCCCCCCCCCCAAAAAAAAAAATATATACTGGTATATAACAACGACTTTTTTATTTATCCTTTAATATAATTCACAATGAAGTAATTTACTAATTGGAACACTTAGAGTAATTATTATGAAGTCATCTAAATTCTAGTTATTATGACTGAAAACGATTATATGTAATAAGGTGGTCAAGTGGATTTGAAACTATGAAAAAAAAAAAAAAAAAAAAAAAAAACAGAAGAACACTACCTGCCATGTTTTACTATACAGAAGTGGTAAGAGACTGAAATAAATAAACCAAAAACCCTTGTACATAATGCCGTTTTACGAACGTTTATTGATTATTTTATAAACACAATTTACAAATATTTATGATTGAGCTTTGTGATCCAACATGCGTTTAACGTCACAATTACAAGACAGCAAATCGGAAATGGACATCGAGTTTTGGTATCCTCAAACAAAAAGTAAAAAAACACATTTAGGGGAATAAATTCTGTTTTGAGCTTTCAACTAAATAGTCAAACTGTCAAATAATTGAGTTTAATTTAATATTTAGTACATTTCTCATTGTAAAGTAGTGAATGGTTAGTGAAAACGAGCAGCGCAAAGTTAGTGAACTTATATCACAAGAGCAGCAAAACAGTTCTGAAAACTACAGCTGGATCTCTTATACTTTATTTTTTTTTCTCTAAATACGAAATTTGACACCTTTTTTTTTTACACATAATCTCAAATGACTATCCTAAAACATACATTTTTTCAATGATAATAGTATTGATTTCCATCATTAAAAACCTTAACTGAATATTTAAAATTAGTTTATACACATATTCCCAGCAAATGAACAGGTTATGAGCTAAATAGATCATACATGGTTATCAGGACTGCTGTATTAATTTGTCATAGCTACTACATCAAAAGTTTTTCTATTGATCTTCGTTTAAACACAGCGTTTGCTAGGTTTTCTATCTGTTATCCGAAAAACCTCGAAATACAACTACAATTCGTCAAAGCTTGCTAAGCAAGAATTCTTGACAGATCATAAACTTCTTCGACCGATACATATGAAGTCCTTTCGTAGGCAGTGAGATTTCGACAGGTGGCATCTAGTAATACTAAGAGATAAATTAATTGCGGAGTGATTCGCTACGAAATTTTTCTATGTAAGGAATTGTAGTTTTTAGATTAAAGAAGAACAGAGTGCGTCTAACTCATCTAATCCTCAAGTAAATATTTTAGCTAATATACAAGACGTTACCTCCAAATCATCACCAAGTCGTTCTTTTAGCTGCTGGAGAACAAAAGCTGGATCTGAAGCTTCAGACATTTGGCCAACCATACCCTGGAATATACTCTGACGCCTTTTTGGTGGCGGGACTGTGCGATGGACTTGCATAGCTGTTTCCACTTAAAAGTAAACAAGCTTCAAATAGTCTACTAGTCAAAAGTTGGCAATATACCAACATAATATACAGAACTTTTTTAAGATTCGGAACTTTAACCAAAATCACCGCAAATTTTATCTGACAAGGGCATATTCCTTGCATACTATTCTATAAAATATAAATAAAAATGCAAATTACAACAATCATTGTTCAGTTTCTATTTATTAGCAAAAGTTCAAAGAAGTTCAGAGAACCTTTTTAGTACAAAGGTTGTGCACGAACTTTAATTTGTATCTTTCACACTGAGCAAGTTTTTAACATGGTATGGCGAAAAGAAGACGAATTTTTATAGACTCCCAAGATATATTTTATTCGGGGGTCAGAGAGTAGGTTAATTATTTGAATGGATTATCAGAACAACTAAAATACTTTTGCCATTGAAGTGAACAAACCTGTTTTAAGTTCTAGTTGATCATTTATTTTGGTTCTATTCTATTTTTCGCATTTGAAATGTTGAATAGCAAAAATAATCTATCTTCTTTCCATTTTTCTACGCCTTTCCATTTAATTATATCAAAATTATGAATATTTTAAAAAGACACGATTTCTTGTTAAAAAAAATGGTAAAAACACAAGAGAAAAATTTTGGTGGGTGATGTAGAAGGTAATTTGCCTGGGTGCTAGTATTGACAGTGGCATTTAAACACCCATTGAGGACTATATTGCAGAAATTCATTCCCCGTTTCCCAATTGTTTTAACTAAAAAGCAAGTCTATTCCTTCTTGGGGAAAGGTAGCTATTATCACAATTTCGGTAAAAGTTTTACTGATAAATCAACATGCTCGATACGGATTCTTCGGCAACTTGCCAACTTTTAAATCGAAATCTGTTTTAGGGTTTATGCCCAACGATTAACATCCCATCCCAACAAGAGTTTCTAGGACCTCAGTAAAGCTTTTAGTTAACACATTTTTCAAATGTGCCTTTTAGATCATCAGGAGTTCTTGTGAACGTTGAATCTGACTATCTTGGTGTTATTGCTGAGTTTGATGTAGTTGCCCATAAGCAAGAAAATTCTAAATCGAGTAAAATGATTAGAGAAGGTTAGAAGGAGTCGTAAAGAATATGAAAGGACGAAAACATAATGGAATCATAGATCTGTCATGAATAGCACAATAAAACAATAGCAAATCTTTTCAAAAAATAAATTTAAGAGATAGACTGTTGTTGCTACAAGCTTAAAAACCTACGGATTGGAATAAAGAGCGATACCGTGGTTCTCGGAATAGTCTGAATAATCTTTTCTGTGACGCTAAAAAAAGTATTTTAGTGTAAATTTTAAAAAAGGTGAAGGTAACCCGTTGAAGGCTTGACAAATCATCTGCAGTGTTATAGGTCAGAGTCCTAATATTTTACCGTCTGAAGTGAAAGTAAATGAAGCCTTAGCTGAAGATGGTTTTACAAGACGTAATTAGTTTCAAAATCTTTTTTTTCAATAGGTTCAATAACAACCAATACAACTTCCCCATTTCCAGATGATCCACCTTTCGGATCCACTTTGTCATCCCTTATTGATGTATCATTGCATCCAAAGAAGATTAAAGTGAAAGATCTTGAAAGACCATGTATGCTATCAAAAACAGTTCGTCCGGTAGCGACCCGGTGGGCCTAAAAAAATCTTTAACACATTTATCCATCTATGTCTAGTATTCTTACATCTTTAATTAATGATTGTTTCCGACAGGGAAACTTTCCATGTCATTAAAAAAAAAAAAAAAAAAAATGCAAGAGCGACACCGGTTCATAAAGGTGGTGTTGGAAATGATCTTGGTAATTATCGCCCAGTACCAGTTTCGCCAATTATTTCGCGTCTTGTTGAAAAATCTTTTAATACTCGGTTAACTTATTTTCTTGAAAAAGTTTAATTTTTGAGTATCAATCAGTTTGGGTTCCAAAAGAATTGGAAGACGGAGGCTGCATTGATATTTTGAGTAGTGTAATTAATGTAGCTTTAGACAAAGGATTTTAGGCTGGTGAAGGGATTCTAAACCTAATGAAAGCTTTTACACAGTTGATCGTGACCTATTCCTGGAAAATTGTAAGGTGTATGGGATCCAATGTAAAGCTTTTGAATGTACACGGAGCTACCTTAGAAGCCGTTATCATTTTGTGAAGGCGGCTTGAATACAACCTGAAGGCGTCCAGTTTTTTTGTGGGGTTCCACATGTATCTGTTCTTGGTCCGCTTCTTTTTTCTATTGTTGATTGCTGATATGCCTAATTGCATCCCTGATTGTTGTCTTAATGTTAGTAGTATGACAAAAGTCCCAAAATGAAACAGAGTTATTATTTGCTACGGACACTGTAGCTATCAACACAGTAAAGACAGAAGAGTTACTTCTGACGTTGATGAAAGATAGCGTTAATAGGTTACATTCCTGGTTGAGGGTTAACAGGCTTGAAGTTAATTTGGGCAAGTAAAATTTTGTCATATTTTCTCGTTCTCCTGCTTTTTCCTTGGATTCAGAAATTGTAACACAGTACGGAATTTTAAAGCCTGTTTCTTCGACTAAATAATTGGGAGGGGGGTTTGTACTGATGTGACTTTATCAATCCAAAACGATATACAGTCTGTTTATAAGATTTCGTGGCATAACCTAGGCATAAAGACAAATTTTAACTATTTTCCCCCTCTTTTTGTCCTACGCCTTCTTTATTTTTTCCCCTGTCCATCCACATACACTATGCTATAGCAGCGTTTGGCTTCCATTGTCCGACCTTTAAGAGTTCTACAAAACAATGTTTTTCGACTGCTGTTGGTTGGCTTGCAACCCAGGGATTCAGTGCGGAATGCCTATGAACGGGTAAGGATACTGCCAGGTTCTGGATTAAGAGCTTATACATTTTTGTTTGTTTTTGGCAGTAATACGGTATTAATCTTTCATGTTTTGAAAATTTAGAGAATTTAAGATCTTGGGTCCACAATTATGGCACTTGATCTTCTAGAGTAGTGGTTCACTACCAATTTTGGTCCATGCCCCACCTAGGCATTAATAAAATCCTAATGATATTTAAATTTCGTTATTCAAAATTATTTGTCCATTCATCTGAAGGAAGCTTAAAAGGCCATTAACTTGGTATCTTTTTGGGTTGTCCTCTGGGCATATTTTATACTATAGTAATGAAAATGTTGTCTCAATACAATACCTTTTATACAATATATAATATCATTGCAATGCTATCATGTATCTCTTTCGTTCTTTAAATGCATTTGAATGTGACGTCATTCACAGGAAAAAATGTTTTTTTTTTTCAAAACTAAGGCTTTAAAGTACAGTCAGCCGAAGAGTACACGTCCTCACATGACCCACCAAGTTATTGCCAAGTCCCACCGGTGGGGCCTGCGCCCAACATTAGGAATCCTGGTTCTAGAGAGACATTTCGACACGGTTGACGTTTTCTGTGCTACATAGGGGGATTAGGAGTTGTACACACTTTAACCAGAATATAAAACAACATTAGTGATATTTCTTCGTTTAAGATTGTAATTAAAGAAATGCTTTTTAATAAATATGAATTTTTGTTATGTATTTTTTTGAGAGGGGAGGGATGGGGGTAAATAAATAAAAGAATAAACTAATTATTATGGCCTCTCGGAATATGGAAAGAATATGAATTTGAAGAAATTGTTCTGCTATAAGGTTTGTGGTGCCGATTATTGTGTTGTGAACTGGCTGTTAGTTTCTTTTTTTTTTGTGTATATTTCGTCACCCCCTCGGACCACTTTTTCACTTGTTAGGGTGACCGTTAAACTGTAATTGTTGTGTGTTTGTTATAATAAATTTCTTTCTCTCTCTCAAGTTTCAACCAAAGCTAAGGACTATTGTCGACAGAAAAAAACACGTTAGACTATTTTGTCGTAGACCGCATAAAAGATATACAATCTCAATGATTTTTCAAATGTGAACTCGACTATTTTAAACATTCAGACGGGGAGAGATAAGATCTAAGCAGTTCTACGCGTCGTGCAGGTCAAAGAAGCGCATCACGAACGCCAGTATTTACTATGAATATTGATACTGGAGCAATTCTGTAAATACTTTATCTATGGTAACCCACAGAAAACCACTAAGATCAGCAGTAAACTCCGAAAAGGGGTGAGACAGTGTGATCCGATCACATAGACCCTTTTTATTGGTCCAGTAATGTGATTGAGATCATGAAGGTGTTGAATAATTGTTCTTGCCGTTGACAAGCCATTCAGTGATGTACGCGGGGTGATTGTTGAAACATTGAGTTAATTAAGAAGGACATATTATTGTCACTACCAGGTCTCATTTTAAGAAGGGGCGAGTGTACTGGGTATCTATTGCAATTATTTTCTCATTATACTTTAACTCTTTTATTTTGATAAGATAAAAGCTGGTCAAATACATAGAGCATTGCGTGTAATGAATCTTTCCGAATGATAAATTAATTTAGTATATTGTGAATGTCCAGAATTTTGTTACAATATTAAACAATAAATGTGCTATTTTATCTAATAAGACGTTTTCGATATAAGGAAAACCCTCCCCACACAAGACGTGCTATGTTTTTGCTTATCTGGTTTTCAGAGAATAAATAAATTTCTATTCTCGCTATTTTTATTCATCAGTAGAATTAATCGGACTAAAAGGCTCCAACATTAGGAAATAATATAGCCCTTTTCATGCAGAGCATTCTGAGCATCTGATCAATCAGAACATTAACATGCCGCTAGTTTGGACCAATAGTTCATTAACAACTATGTGGGTTGGTAGTTCACAAAATACACGACAGTTCTTCATAGATAACATTGCTTCATAAGATAAAGAATATCCAATTAGAAAAGGAAACACGCGAAACAGTAGGTAGCATCTTTCTCAATACAGTATTCTAAGAACTGATAATCCTCATACCATCCCGGATGAAAACGACACTGTTTCTTTTTTTATATTGAAGGATCAACTGGGAATACACTCAGCTTTGGTGGATTAGGAGCAAAGGAAAAGCGAAGAAAGGAAAACTGGCACGTCATTTCTCTTCCGAGTCCCACAAAGCAGCTCTGTTTTTCTCCCTTCGTCAACAACAGCGGTCATGTGGATTTCCCACTTGATAGAAGCACTCGAACTAAGCTCTTGGAGCAAGCAAAATATGAAGAGACAAACAGAAATTTTTTAAATTTTTTTTTACGTTTCAAGGACCCTAGCGAGACAGAGAATTGCCTTTAGGAGAACGGAAGAAAAAAACGGCAGTTTCGTTCAAATTGTTCAGCTTCTAGCGAGATATGTGCCTGCTCTTGAAGCTTGGTTAAATGATATCTAATATAGACACTACAAAGTTACCTATTTACAAAAAAATTCTCAGAACGAGTTTATTGGCTTGCATTCAACTGAAATAAGGGAGAAGGTCCTCGACAAAGTCTTGGATTCATAATTTTATTCTGTGATGGCGGCCAATTACCTTAAAATTATAGCCAGCAAAGGCAGTGGTAACCCTTAGAAGAATTTGAAACCGGTGATTAAAGTTCCTATCATGCTCAAACTCTACGAGTAAGGCTGTCAACCCTTCTATAGCTGAGTGGAGCCAATGTCAACAAGGGGGTGAATAAGTTTAGGGAAAACTCCTATATAACGTGATGAGTCTAAGTAAACCGAGGAGACTTTAAAAATTAAGTTAATATTATGCAACCAAGCATTACTCTCACATTGAACGCCTTCATCGTATGAAATTGGGAAACATCTTTCATAGAAGGAAGAAAGATTCCAAAGCTTACCTTCATCGTCAGAAGGTTCTGATCCTTCATTGTCTGTACTTCCAAATCGATTTCTTCGAATTACATCAAGCAGGATACATTTTGAATCCTCCATATTTCGTAGCAGTTTGTTAGTAGTCCATCGAAACTGAGATCGGATCACTTTTAGCCTTTCCTCGATATTCACTTCAGCATCATCTTGCCTGTAATGTGTCGTCTCAGTACTGTGTGTGCCAGTTGGCTCAGATACCTCTTCTACAGATAAAGAGATAGCTTTAAAAGACTTAATTGATAATTTAAAAAAGTTCGATATATCAGAGCAAATATCGATATCGAATATCGAAACAAAAATATCGATATCGAAAACGATATTTGAACATATTTGACTATTTTCGGCCTTTTCTGCTACTGGTAAACGTCCTGCAGAAAAGATCCAACATAGAAAATTGTTTGGGAAATGGGCGAGAAGAAGAACAATGATGTATTTAATCCATTGACTCATACATGCTGATACACAGCATACTTACCTGCATCCATAAGTTTGTATAGCCTGTTCTCAAACTCAAAATACGTTTAGTCAGGAGGACTTCCAAATGTTGCCGAGAACCTCCAAAAGGCCTTGGCTGTATTAATGCCTTCTAAGCTGATAGGCCTTGCTCATATAAAAGAGAGTTGGCTTTCTATGCTGAATCCAAATATATAGGATTCATTCAGTTTAGTGTTCCCATCAAAAGATACGAGCCTGAGAAAATTTGCGTGATTTTTGGGAAAGGGGAGAAACCCCCCCAAAAAGTCAAAGAATCTTAAAGAAAAGCGTACCATCAGATTCAGCATAGCATAGAACCCTACTTGTAAAGACTTTAACCTCCCGTCACCGTAAATGTAGAATTTTTTTTTTTTTTTGGAATAAAAATCACGGATGCACGTTTATTTATTCCTCTTTCTTTCGCCAGTGTGATCGCATCAATTCAAAGGCCCAAGAATGTTGGAAAAGTGCTCGTTCGAAAGAAAATAACAGTTCTAGTTCCCTTTTAACAGTGAGTTACACATATTTATAAGTAGTAGGCTAAATTTGTCACTGAGTTATATATTTCTGTATATAACTTATATAGGCCTAGTCAGTGAGTTACACATATTTTAAGTAGTAGGCTAAATATGTCACTGAGTTATATATTTCTGTATATAACTTATATGCCTAGTCAGTCAGTTACACATATTTATAAGTAGTAGGCTAAATATGTCACTCAGTTATATATTTCTGTATATAACATATATAGGCCTAGTCTGTGAGTTACACATATTTATAAGTAGTAGGTTTAATGTGTCACTGAGTTATATATTTCTGTATATAACTAATATAGGCCTAGTCAGTGAGTTATGTATATTTATAAGTAGTAGGTTAAATATGTCACTGAGTTATTGCCTTTGCAAAACAAAAGTGATCCGTTTATCTGGCCTCCCCCAGGCCATTCAGCATGTCCCCAGGTGGCGATAGGGGAACACTCTACAGATATGTAGGGTACCTCCATAGGAGGCATGGACCAAGGGGGGACCTTGTCCCTGGGGGTCCATAATAGAATCTGGGGCACCCTTGCCCGGGGTCATAAATACAGGCGGAGGAGGAAGAAGGCCCCTCAAATGTACACTCAAAAGGGCCCACTTGTTTATCCACAAGTTCCATGAGTTGCAAACCTTCTCCCAGCAATGGGTTAAATTGCATGGTGATGCAGAACACCATCGCGGGAGGATCCTCTATAGGAGGACAACTGTGGCAGGTAGTAAGATCCAGATCTATGGACAACGGCCTCTGCAAAGGGCTGCCTCGACCTTTTCGGGGTACCTGCAAGACTGGGGACCTTGCGGTCAACTCTATTCCCACTTGAGGAGTGGCGCCCCTCGAGGAAATTATAGCCTAGTAAACGACACAGCATTCGCACGGGATTCTGACTAATGGACAATTCTTCTGGGATTGGTATGTTTTGATGGGCGTCTTTGGGCTGAAAAACCTCTTCCTAGCTAATTTATCTATTACGGGTTGCCTCCCCGTAGTAGCATAATATTTGTAGGCATGAATATATAATGAGTTGGAGGTAATATGCTTGAGACTACCTGTGTAGGATTTCGACTCTTGTTGATAGAAGAGCATCGCCAAGCGCTGAAAACCATGTTGTGACCAAGATGGGCCCAGGATTGCACAAAGCCTCCATTCATGGAGGTCCCAGGGACTTCTTGCTGTCCGGTTCTAAGCCGGCTTAAGCACTTCGGTGTAGACTTGAGAAGATATGTGATCCCCGTCCTGCACTGGTATCCGGGATCATTGCTTTTCCTGAGGCGAAAAAAATTTCAATGATTTAAAGAACATGAAAATTGGAACTTGGAATGCTACGACATTAAAAAATGACTATTGTATCGACATTTTGACTGACGAATTCAGACGATTCGAACTGGATTTATTAGGAGTTTCAGAAACTCATATCCCAGGGGTAGGAAGCATGAAAATAGGTGATATAGAATTTGTTTACTCAGGCAGGAAGGATGGGTTACATAGACAGGGAGTAGGGCTCATGATGAATAAGGAAGCTGCTAAGTCTTGTTTAGGCTGGGAAGGTATTAATAATAGAATACTAATTGCTCATTTTATGACTAGAAAGTTCAAGGTATCAGTTATAGTAGTATACGCCCCTGTAGAACCGACTGATGGAGATACTAGTGACTCAGATGAATTTTACTTACAGTTACAGGAGCAAATAGACAAGGTCCCAGGTAGAAATATGATGTTATTGCTGGGAGATTTTAACGCCCAGGTTGGTAGAAATATGGATAGATGGTATCCCAGCTTAGGTAAATTTGGTGTAGGAAAAGAAAACAGTAATGGATACAGACTTTTGCAATTTTGTAGGTATAACAATCTAGTTATAACCAATACGGTGTTTGGTCATAAAATGGCTCATAAGCTAACATGGTATTCACGTGATGGTAAGACAGCAAACCTTATTGATTATGTTATAGTAAATCGAAGACTGGCAGGATCAATACAAGATACTAGGGTATATAGGAGTGCTGTTATTGATGTTAAAAGTAAAGATCACCATCTAGTAGTGTCAAGGGTTAATTTAAAGCTGAAATATCGGAAGGGTAATTACCTCCCGGGAAGTTATGATGTTAGTAGACTCCAGGATGAGAATTTTAGAGAAACTTTCCAGGAACAGTTGAATGCTAAACTTGAGAGCTTAAAATTTGATAATGTGGAAGATGGTTGGAATAATTTTAGAAAAATAATTTGTGAAGTTGCTGAAGGTGTATTAGGGAAGAAAGCTAGAACTGCAGCTAAGAATATTAGTGAAAAGCTTTAAGTTTAATAGAAAGGAGAAAGGACTTGTACAAGAATTATCTGAGTGATAGATCATATGAAAACAAAAGAAATGTAAAGAAAGTGGAGAAAGCATTGAAATATGAACTAAGGAGGTGTGAAGTGGAGGCCATGGATAAAATTGCCGAGGATTTAGAAGATGCAGCTAGACGGCATAATAGTAAAATATTGTACTGGCACGTTAACAAATTGAGAGGTAGTAGTCAATCCGGACTTGTCCCAGTTAAAGATAGGAATGGGGTGGCAATTAGCGATAAGACAAAAGCTAAAGCGAGATGGGCCGAACATTTTGAGAATTTGCTTAACCGAGATAGAGTTGCAGGAAAAAATATAGAGGAAAATGAAAAAGTTTGTGATACCTTGGATGTGAAGGAAGATTTGTTTTGTGAGGAGGAATTAGAAACAGTACTAAAAGGATTAAAGAATAATAAGGCTCCAGGTGCTGATAGGGTAGTAAATGAGTTTCTTAAATATGGTGGCTCTGAGGTTAGAAATAAGTTATTGGAGATTATGAATATGATTTTTGAAAAAGGGGAAGTACCTAATGATTTTAGGAAAACCTTAATTAAGCCACTTTATAAGAAAGGTGATAAAAGTGAGTGTGGTAATTATCGAGGCATTAGTCTGGTCTCTGTAGGTAGCAAATTGCTTAGTAATATGATACTTTTTAGACTGAGAGATGCCGTAGACAAAGTTTTAAGAGAAGAGCAGTGCGGTTTTAGAAAAGGTAGAGGATGTGTTGACCAAATTTTCACTCTTAGGTTAATAATTGAGAAGTGCCTAAGTTTTCAAACACCTTTGGTCCTTAGTTTTATAGATTATGAGCAAGCGTTCGATTCTGTTGATAGAGGAGCTTTAGTAAAGGTTTTATCCTTGTATGGTATACCAGACAAATACATTAAAGTGATTAGTGCTATGTACGAGAATAACACTGCTGCGGTTAAGGTAGGAAATGAGGTTAGCAGCTGGTTTTGTATTAAATCAGGAGTTAAGCAGGGTTGTGTTCTATCCCCCTTTATATGGATTATTTTGATGGACTTTGTTTTAAGGAGCACAGGAAAGGCAATGGGAGACCACGGAATCCAATGGGGAGGAAAAAGTCTCCTGGACTTGGATTATGCTGATGATTTAAGCATCCTAGATGAAAGTGTGAGCAAAATGAATGAAGTTTTAGAGGTTTTGCGAGTTCAGGGTGCTAGTATTGGTTTGAAAATTAATGTTAGGAAGACCAAGTCACTAAGGCTAGGAATAAGTGAAGATGAAAAGGTGACGTTGGGTAATGAAAAGATTGATCAGGTGGGCAGTTTCACTTACCTTGGTAGTATTATTAGTAAAGATGGTGGACCAGTGAAGATGTTAAAAATAGAATAGCCAAGGCTCAGGGTGTTTTTTCACAGTTAAAAAAAGTCTGGAAGAATAGGAAGATAAGTCTGCAAACCAAGATTAGAATCTTAGAAGCTACAGTGATGACAGTGGTCAAATATGGCTCTGAAGCATGAACGCTCCGAAAAGCGGATGAAGATTTGCTAGATGTTTTCCAGAGAAATTGCTTAAGGATTGTTCTGGGTACCCGGCTGACTGACCGTATTTCAAACAATAGGCTATACGAAAAATGTGGTTCAATACCACTTTCTAGGTCTATAATGAAAGAAAGGTTGAGGTGGTTAGGGCATGTTGTTCGGATGAAGGATGACAGATTGCCGAAGATTGTTCTTTTCGGCCAACCATCTAGGGCTAAACGGAAAGCAGGTCGTCCCCGTCTGGGTTGGGAGGACGTCATAAAGAAAGATTTAAAGGAAATGGGAACTTCGTGGGCGGGTGTAAAAAGGGAGGCTTTGAATAGATTGGGGTGGAGGAGGAGCGTGCGTAGCTGTGTTGGCCTCAGGCGGCTTGGTGCTGCGATGAGTTGTTAGTAGTAGTTAGTAGTATTGAAAATAAATAAAAAAACAATTAAACAAGTCAACATTTCTCTTTGAATTACTATCTCTCATATAACAGTAGATCCAATTAATTCAGAAATTGTTAGCCTGTAACTGTTTTACACTACAATCATGGTACTAAATGATAAACGACCTCTGTAATCCTTGATAAAATGATTTGAATTACTATCTCTCATATAACAGTAGATCCAATTAATTCAGAAATTGTTAGCCTGTAACTGTTTTACACTACAATCATGGTACTAAATGATAAACGACCTCTGTAATTCTTGATAAAATGATTTGAATTACTATCTCTCATATAACAGTAGATCCAATTAATTCAGAATTGTTAGCCTGTAACTGTTTTACACTACAATCATGGTACTAAATGATAAACGACCTCTGTAATTCTTGATAAAATGATTTGAATTACTATCTCTCATATAACAGTAGATCCAATTAATTCAGAATTGTTAGCCTGTAACTGTTTTACACTACAATCATGGTACTAAATGATAAACGACCTCTGTAATCCGTGATAAAATGATGGTTCCTGAAGAAGCTTTACATAGAGGGCAAATAAGTATCTTAAATTTGAACTTCTACTAAAAAGGGCACTATGCTCCAAATGTTGTTAAATCAGACAAATATATACCTTAGTTTATAATAGTTGCCTATATTTCTCGAAAACCTTCCATGTTCGATAGTTACATTCAGTTTTACAAAGGCTTTCTGCAAATATTTGAGACTATGTATTTAACAGTAAATTAGTTTTTCAATTCAGTCTTCTTTTTTTTTGCTTATGAACAATTAAGAGCTAAATGTTAATATCCAACTTGTTCTTTCACAGGGAATATTCGATGAATATTCAATACACAGTTGCAATATGAGGTTAAACTAACAATAAAATTCAGCTTTATTGTTTGTGTTTTGTCAAAAGAACCATCTTGCAACTCTTTTGTATGACTCCTTAGCATTGACCAAATGATATCAAGGTATGAAATCAAAGCAATAAAACAAATAAACGTTTCAAATTAATGTTAACTTTACTAAACTGAAAATTTTGTGTATTTATTTCAATCTTTTCAGCAAAACTCAAATTAAGTGAGAAATTCTGCTATTTTCAAAGAAACAGCAATCAACTCTGATTGTCAAATCAAATTTTCCATTCAAACCATGAAATGTTTGTTCGAGTTAGATTGGAAAAAAAAATCGGTAATCAAGTTTATTTCATTTAGTGTGTACATCATGAATTATGAAAGACATCATGAATTCGTTTATTGGCTAAAACAGAAAAGTAAATGAAACTGCTGACCACTGCCTTAGAACTAAGAGATATAACTTACCTACAAATGTGTAATAAACGAACTTACACACAAGCACTTGGACACCAGAGCTTTTATTCGAAACTATCACTTTCACTCGGATTTCATTAGACACTTTCTACTGGAAATCTTTATTCATCATTTACCCCAACTAGAAACATAAGGTATTTTACTGTTTACTACTAGAATAAAAAACAGCTTAGGAGGAGATAGGGATATCAGAACAATTTTTGACGGAAGGGAGGACAGAGACACAAACAAATTTAGTGTTGAGCAGTGATTTTATAACTTTGGGGGGGGGGGGTCTTCTGACTATTGTTTTAGTGGCGGGCATCTCCACCAGAGTTGATACATTAATACCTATCAGTTGCTTGAAAATATTGAAAGCTTACCTATAACGTCCAGAGATTTCGCTTCAATCTCGTCTGATATAGACAACCGGTCAATAGAACCACTTCCATAGCCAAGGTCAGGGGCTAAACATTCTTCGCATTCCTGTTTTAAACATAGCCAGGCTTCAGCTCTATTTCTATATTCTCGAGAACATAAATCATCCATGGATAAGTCATTCAAAAGGTCTTGAGCACTCTTAATTAAAACCATCATTTGGCTGACGGCAAACTGAAGTCTTCAAAAGAAATTATTTAATGGGGTAAGGCATACGTGTACTTATTAAGCACGTACAAAAACAATAGTCTACAGAACATCTTTTATCTTTAAATGATCAACATAAATATATATAATATATATATATATATATATATATATATATATATATATATATATATTATATATATATATATATATATATATATATATATATATATATATATATATATATCGAGAAGCCCAACTGAAGGTTTGACGTTTCCCCTCTTGAATACTCCTCCTCTATAGCCCCCTTATTAACGGAAAACCGGAAAACACGCTTTGAATAAAATGCACAAATAAAAAAAAATAATGTGAATGACATAGGAATAAATAACTGTTATTTATATTTATCTTAAAAGCAAAATTTGATAACGAAAACAGTTTTTCAGGAAGCAGAAAAGAGCTTGAAACGGAGAGATGCATCTTTTTTTCTTTTTTATTGGTCCAGCGCTAACAGGATCTTGGAACATCGTAGAAATCTGTCTTGAATTCGTCTTGATATTGCAAAAAAAAAACGAAAAAAAAAAAAAAAATAACTGCCTAGTGGAAAAAATTTCACTGAAAATTAATTCAGTAATAATAATTGTTTTGTATGGTTATCTTATTTTTTTTTTGTATCAATCACTTTATGTTTTGGAACCACTGAAACGTTTCCCCTCTTGATCTGAACCACTAAAATCCCCATTGGTCTGAAACCCTTAGCTAGGTAACTCCCCCTCCAAGGCCCTTCAACTTAGTTATTTAATACACTTAAAACTACAAAAAAAACATAAACCCTAACGGAGAGCAGTGATCGTAAAGCTGGGTATATAAATAGTACAACATAACTTAAGTGAAGCAATACGTCTCTTCACAGTACATCTCACCTTTAGGAAGTAAAAAAAAAAAAAAAAAAAAAAAAAAAAAAAATTTTAAACTGCCAAGTAAACAAAAGTCATTAAACTTGGTTCAGGAATAATAATTATCTTTATGTTTATCATAAAAATAAAACCTAATTCCGAAAACTAATTTCGAAAATTTTGGAACCAGGAGGAAGCCTCCCAAAAATGGCTGCAGACCAAAATGAAAATTGCACCGCTCAATCATCATGGTCAAAAAATTTTAACCAGAGGCTTACAATACCTCATATTGGGGTTGGTTTACAATGTACCGTCCCCATTGAAGATACGGCCTTCTTGCGTTAAAAATAATGTTTAAATACGATACACAAAGAACGTATATGGACACTCTAGTCGCTGCAGTTTATCACATCAAACACAACACTGAATGTTACTTTCGGTCTTGGATGGCACCAATATTTGTTTTGTTTTGTTATTTTACTTTTGCTATTTTACATTTGTTATTTCTTCAATTAGTCTGCATTTTGTGCCATTGCCGGTCACTGTCTTCCACCCTAGATTTTCGGATTGGTTCTCCCGGGACCACTGGAAAAAAGGAAACACGCCAAACAGTAGGTAGCATCTTTCTCAATACAGTATTCTAAGAACTGATAATCCTCATACCATCCCGGATGAAAACGACACTGTTTCTTTTTTTATATTGAAGGATCAACTGGGAATACACTCAGCTTTGGTGGATTAGGAGCAAAGGAAAAGCGAAGAAAGGAAAACTGGCACGTCATTTCTCTTCCGAGTCCCACAAAGCAGCTCTGTTTTTCTCCCTTCGTCAACAACAGCGGTCATGTGGATTTCCCACTTGATAGAAACACTCGAACTAAGCTCTTGGAGCAAGCAAAAGATGAAGAGACAAACAGAAAATTTTTTAATTTTTTTTTACATTTCAAGGACCCTAGCGAGACAGAGAACTGCCTTTAGGAGGCAGTTTTGTTCAAATTGTTCAGCTTCTAGCGAGATATGTGCCTGCTCTTGAAGCTTGGTTAAATGATATCTAATATAGACACTACAAAGTTACCTATTTACAAAAAATTTCTCAGAACGAATTTATTGGCTTGCATTCAGCTGAAATAAGGGAGAAGGTCCTCGACAAAGTCTTGGATTCATAATTTTATTCTGTGATGGCGGACACGACACCCGATACTTCACACTCTGATAAACTTGCGGTCGTAATCCGCATTATCAGCTCTGAAGGGATACCTAGAAAGAGACTATTACATGTCAGCGAGGCTAATGACAAAACGGGTCAGCGTATTGCAGAAAGTATAATAGGAACATTGTCAAGGAGAGGAATTCCTCTGGATAAACTGACTTTCCAGTCTTATGACTACGCAAGTGCCATGTCTGGTCAATTTAATGGAGCCCAGCAAAAAGAAGTAAACACCGTTATAGAGCATAGTTGCAATTCATCTCTTTTGATATCCGAGCTTTTCAACATCCTTGAAGAAATATACGCGTTCTTCTCTTCATCTACAAAGTGTTTTGCCACCTTTAAAGAAAAAATCTCTTTGATCGTAGACAGCCTTAATCTCCGAAACTTATCACGGACTGCAAGGGGTGAAACCATACAAGCAATAGTTACTTCATTTTAAGCAATAGTTTCAGCCCTTGACGAAATAAAACAGATAAAGAACGCCAACGCAAAGACAAAGGTATAAGCTAGCGGTCGTCTGAAAAGGATTCTAAACTCGACTTCATCATCTGCCTCATATTTATGAAAAATATTATGTACAAAGCCGGAATTGCAATAGAAAAACTTGAAGAAGAGGAGATCAATATTATCGACGCAATCGAGATGCTTGAAGCTATGAAGAAACTTTTCGAAAGAATATAGGAGGATGAAATGAATGATTTAATTGACAGTGGTGCAGTGTTTGCCAAAAGGATGAAAGTCGATCCAGAGGCAGATTTCACCAGACATCATCGTCGACGACTTGGACCTTCTCGTTTTGACAACCGAGCTCAGGATCAAGGTGAGATCTGAATCAGTTCTATAGAAGGACATTTTAGAATCCTGCTTGATAGGTTGACTAAAATGATGGGAGGTAATGTAAAAGCTTGGAAGATAATCGAGCTTGGGAAATAGGACATAATCGTCTTAGAAAACTGGCTGCGACAGCACTTGGTGCAGTTGCTGCTACCGAAAGAACATTTAGCAAGCCCAAGTTTGTTCAGAATTGGCTGAGAAATGCCTTGGTCGATTCTCGACTAGATTCCCTTATATTGTTAGCGAATGAAAAAGATCTTACCGATGACATTAAACAAGATTGTTTAATAGCTTGAACAAGATTGTCCAGCGAGGGTCCACTTTGAAGAAGAGGCAAATACAAATTTAGGTTTTCTTAAACACTGATTTGCGAATTGTATTTCTTTCTCGGTTTACGCATAACAGCGCTATAATAGGGCATAATAGGTGTATAATAGCGTTCGCTATTTTTGGGCTAGTGATTACGCCAATTTGGGCTATACGTTCTGCCGAAAACCTGGCAACCGTGTCCCAATCTGCACCTTAAAATTCTGTTTTAGTTTATTGTTTGTCTCCGTAGATAAGCATAAATGACGAAGAATTGATCTACAATAAATTTTCATGAGTCGTATAATGTGGTCTAGGAGTCATTTAAATGAGGGGATCTCCCCCCCCCCGGGCCTGGGTGCTTTGAGACACCCCTGCGATTATGGGTTCTAAAATACAGAGCAAATTTTTCGGAAAAATCATAGCTTGAATATGGATCAGACGCTGTACGTGTTGAGACAGAGATTTGTTTTTCATTCTTACTGATTTATAGACAATGGGTGCTGTTTTAATTTAATCTGGGTATTACAAGATGTATCTATAAAACTAGCTCAAACAAACCAACTCAATATATTTCCTTATATTTTTTGAAATTTGAAAAAATTAGCGTTCTACTGAAAATACAAGACCCAAGAAAAAAAAAATAAGGTGTTGTTTTTTAGGAGCAGAAAATTTTAAATAGCCTGCAGAAAATAAAAGACTTACTCATAAGCCATATAGCTATTTCTAACGGCCAGTATATCGATATTTTTTAGTATTAATTAAAAAAAAATTTCCCACAAAATAAGTTTTTCAAAGAAAAGTAAGGAACTCTATTAAACAAAAAATGAGCAAAAATAAAATCATATAATCTACCAAGCGTGAAACTACCACAAATCAGCATAGATAAATAAATGAAACCCAAAATGAACAGAAATTACGATAAATAACCGAGTCAAACTCAAAACAAGCAAAAATTGACATAAGTTGGGCTCAAAACCCCTATGCCTTCCCAAGGCCAGAACATAATTTGCACTTTACTGAGAAAAATATAAATGTTTTTACTTTTACAACTTTGATAAATCAAATAATATTAACATTTTGATTACTAAATATCAGTATATGTATATTAAACTGACAATGCACATTCATTTGTATTTTTTTCAGTAAAGTGCAAATTATGTTCTGGCCTTGGGAAGCCATAGGGGTTTTGAGCCCAACTTATGTTAATTTCTGCTCGTTTTGAGTTTGACTCGGTTATTTATTGTAATTTCTGTTCGTTTTGGGTTTCATTTATTTATCGATGCTGAATTGTGGTAGTTTCACGCTTGGTAGATTATTTGATTTTATTTTGCTCCTTTTTTGTTAAATGGAGTTCTTTACTTTTCTTTGAAAAACTTATTCTGTGGAAAAAACTTTTTTAATTAATTACTGTTCGTTTTATATTGACATAGTCTTTTCAGGGAAAACGAAAATAATACTTTAAATCTTTTCGTTTTTTAAGAATTTATAGTTTGGCCTGCTATTTGTATGCTGGAGAAAAATTTTCAGCAATTTTTAACAACATACACCCTTTTAAAAATCTGGACACAAATAGTAGTGTTTAATTTAGTTTCATACCTCCTCTAGTTCACATGAAATGGAAAACTTGATACCATTCGCCAAAAAATATGTTTACTTTCTTTGATAGCTTGGATACACTTACGCTATTTTGATTTGGTTGAATTTTAAGAGCAGAAGTAGCCCCGAAAGTTTGAATATAATACCCTCAGTCGTTCTTGGGATACTGCTGAGATGCCTTATTGGGAATTAGCATTAACACAGTGCATTTTGATTTAATCTTATGGCAACATTTAGTTTTTAAACATAAAGGCAAATGGGAGGGTGGGCGTGGGAGGGGGATTAGTTTCCCTCCAATCACTTTCGACTATTAAAAAGGGCATCAGCCGTTTCTATGTTCAATCGAATGAGCCCTTTTCGAAGTTCCTACGACAGCTCCTTCGATACACAGTGCGCTGGTCTAAACAACAACAACAAAATAATACATTATACCCACATCGATCTTTACAATAAAAATGTCAAGCCTTCCAATCACTTTTGACTATTAAAAAGGACACTAGGCCTTTCAATTTCCAATCATATGAGCCCTTTTTGAGTTTCTACGACAACACTTTCTATAAACACCTTATATGCCCCCAGGGCATTAATTACAACCCTTACCCTAAGGGCTCTGAGGGTGTTTGTCATCCTCTAAGACCTAATTTCCAGAACTTTCAACTACGTTAAACAAAATGGCTATTTCAAAATTTTGATTGGATGTGTCTAGGAAAATGGTGGGCGTCAGAGGGAGGTTAGTCGCTCTCCAATGTCTTTCAACTATTAAAAAAGATACTAGCCCTTTCAATTTCCAATCAAATGAGCCCTTTTGAAGTTTCTACGACAACGCTTTCAATAAAAACCTTCTATGCCCCCAGGGCATAACTTACAACACTTGCCCTGAGGGCTGGGGGGGGGTCATCCTCCAAGACCTAATTTCCAGAACTTTCTGCAACGTTGAACAAAATAGCTATCTGAAAACTTTGATTGGATGTTTGGGGGAATGGTGGGCGTGAGAGGGGGGTTAGTTATCCTCCAATCACTTTCAACTATTAAAAAGGGCACTAGCCCTCTCAATTTCCAATTGAATGAGCCCCTTTTGAAGTTTTTATGACAACTCTATCTATAAGAACCTTATATGCCCCCAGGGCATAACTTACAACCTTTGCCCTGGGGGCTCTGGGGGGTTTGTCATCCTTAAATACATAATTTCAAGAACTTTCAACTACGTTGAACAAAATGGTTATCTCTAAACCTTGATTGAACGTGTTTGGGGAAACGGTGGGCGTGAGAGGGGGTTAATTACTCTCCACTCACTTTCGACTATTAAAAAGGGCAATTTTAAATTCCAATCAAATGAGCCCCTTTTGCAATTTCTACAATAACTTTCTATATAAACCTTACATGCCCCCAGGGCATAACTTACAACCCTTGCACTGAGGGCTCTGATGGGGTTATCATCCTAAAAGACCTAATTTCCAGAACTTTCAACTACGTTGAACAAAATGGATATCTCAAAATTTTTATTGGATGTGTTTGGGGAAAAGGTGGGCGTGAGAGGGGAGTTAGTTTGCCTTCAACCACTTTCGACTATTAAAAGGGCACTAGCCCTTTCAATTTCCATTCGAATGAGTCCTTTTTGAAGTTTCTACAACATCGCTTTCTATAAAAACCTTATATGCTCCCAGGGCATAACTTACGACCCTTGCCCTGAGGGTTGTGGGGGTGGAGGGGTTGCCATCCTTAAAGACCTAATCTCCCAAACTTTCAACTACGTTGAATAAAATGGCTATCTAAAAATTTTGATTGGATGTGTTTGGGGAAAAGGTGGGCGTGAGAGGGGGGTTAGTTGCCCTCCAATCATTTTTGAGACTATTAAAAAGGGCACCAGCCCTTTGAATTTCCAATCGAATGAGCCCTTTTCCCAATCGAATGAGCCAAGTTTCTACGACAAAGACTTCAATAAAAACTTATATGCCCCATGGAATAACTTATAACCTTTGCCCTGAAGACTGTGGAGGGAGTGTTCTAATCAAAGGTATAATTTCATGAACTTTAAACTACGTGGAACAAAATGGCCATCTCAAATTTTGATTGGATGTTTTTGGGGAAATGGTGGGCGTGGAAGGGGTGTTAGTTGCCTTTCAATCACTTTCGACTATTAAAAAGGGCACTAGCCATTTCAATATCCATTCGAATGAGCCTTTGTTGAAGTTTCTACGACAACGCTTTCTATAAAAACCTTATATGCCCCAAGGGCATAACTTACAACCCTTGCCCTGAGGGCTGTGGGGGGGTTGGGTTGTCATCCTCAAAGACCCAATTTCCAGAAGTTTCAACTACGTTGAACAAAATGACTATCTTAAAAATTTTGATTGGATGTGTTTGGGGAAAAGGTGGGCGTGAGAGGAGGATTAGTTGCCCTCCAATCACTTTCGAGTATTAAAAAGGGCACTAGCCCTTTGAATTTCCAATCGAATGAGCCTTTGTTGAAGTTTCTACGACAACGCTTTCTATAAAAACCTTATATGCCCCAGGACATAACTTACAACCCTTGCCCTGAGGGCTGTGGGGAAGTGTCCTCCTCAAAAACGTATTTCTATCTGAAAATCAACTACGCTGAACAAAATTGCTACCTAAAAGTTTGGATTGGATGTGTTTGGGGAAAAGTTTCTACGACAAAGAAACTTGAACGAAACTTGACGATACGAAGTGCCCTGGTGTAAAGAAAAAAAAATAATACATTGTGCCAACATCGTTCTTATATGCCCCCAGGGCATAACTTAAAACCCTTGCCCTGAGGGTTGTGGGGGAGTGACCTCCTCAAAAACATATTTTCTATCTGGAAATCAACTATGCTGAACAAAATGGCTATCTCAAAATTTTGATTGGATGTGTTTCGGGAAATGGTGGGCGTGGAAGGGGTGTTAGTTGCCTTCCAATCACTTTCGACTATTGAAAAAGCGCACAAGCCACTCCAATTTCCAATTGAGTGAGCCCTTTTCGAAGTTTCTACGACAACTTTTTCGATACGAAGTGCCCTGGTCTAAAGGAAGAAAATAATAAATAATACATTGTGCCGACATCGTTCTTATATGCCCCCAGGGCATAACTTAAAACCCTTGCCCTGAGGGTTGTGGGGGAGTGACCTCCTCAAAAACATATTTTCTATCTGGAAATCAACTATGCTGAACAAAATGGCTATCTCAAAATTTTGATTGGATGTGTTTGGGGGAATGATCTTCGTGGGGGGGATTAGATGCCCTCCAATCAGTTTCGGCTATTAAAAAGGTTTCGACTATTATTGGAGTGGCACTAGCCACTCCAATTTCCTATCGAATGAGCCCTTTTCGTAGTTTCTGCGACAACTCCTTCGATACGAAGTGCCCTGGTCTAAGACCAAGAAAAAAACAAAAAACAATACATTGTGCCAACATCGTTCTTTACTTAGGCAGCGCTATTGCGCTACCTATGATTTATTTAATTTTCGCAACCAAAAATTCCTTTAAAAAAATTATTATAAACAAAAAATCCACTAAAACAGTACAAAAATGACAGACTTGTTTATAAGGCAACTCATTGGTATTTCTAACTGTGGTAAATTTTTAACTATGGAAATATAATTTACTATTATTATAAATAGAAAATTAATATAATGTAATAAACTCCATGAATCTTGTTGAGAAGCATTTTGGTTTAGCTTATTGCTGGAAAGTGGTAAGGGTCTGACGTCCGTAGATTTACAGAATGTGTTGACCCTAAGACTGGATTGATGAATATGACAATACATGTTGGAAAGCTGCGTAAAATTTTCGCTTAAAGCCAAAAAGGATGCTTTTCGCTAATAATTAAGCCAGAGATTAGAGCGTATGAGTTGTGATGGGGTTTTATATTCTGTGTTGTAGAGGGATAATCTGAAGTTATGTAGCCAAGTTTTGTTTCAGCAGGTAGCACCAGTTTCAAATCGATGTTGGAGTAAAATCAAAAGGTCCTCAAAATGTGCGACGGTTACCTGGCCCCAACACCAAAGAAACTGGAGCTTTCCCTTTGCTCCCTCTAAGCAGTGAAATTAGAAAGTTGGCCTACGGCAAGAAAATTACCTTTTGAAACAATACAGATAGATTTTGATAACCTCGTACACCATAGTTTCGTTGGATTTATCCCCCCACTTAGGTATGAATAAAATTTAGTTCCCAGGGAGGCTTATAGTACAAGAGCACTTAAACATTCCATCTTTAAATTTATTTATATATATTTACATTCTATAATTTATTTCATGACTAAAATCAAAAATACATAAAACTAGCAAAGAAAGAAAGAGGAAAAACGTGAAACAAAAGGATTAACTTGAATTAAAATGACTTTCGAGCCTAACTAATATCATACGTTCAAAGAATAAATAGGCTGCTAGCAGAGTTGAGAAAAACAGTTATTTCCTCGAAAGCTTAAGATACTAACAACAATTTACTAGTTATTGTTTTTGACACAGTTAGTGGTCACCAATTGTAATTAACGGGTCAAAAGTAACCGAAACCCCAAAAAAAGCCTATGATTATGATTGACTATGACTCTGAAATAACTATGATTCTCATGGCCGTTCCATGTATGCAAATTTAAATATGAAAAAAAAAAAGTTTTCAACCGATTTTTCATTTTCGACTACCTTTCAAAATATTTGAAGAAAAAACTTTATCATTTAAAGCAAATGCGAATAAATAATTCTTTTCATTTTCGAAGCTGTTTGATAAAAAAAATTGTGCCTTTTATCGAGTTAAGTTTCTTTTAAGTTTCTTTAATTTGAGGTTCTTTACAGTGAAGTCCAACTTTTCTGCAATACTCAAATATTTAGACCTAATGTTTCGCATTAATGACACCACTTCTAAATATTAAAATAAGGTACTTTTTGTTTTCTGTTTGTTTTGTTTTTGTTTGTTTGTTGTCGTTTTGTTGTTTTTTTGTTGTTTTTTTTTTTTGGGGGGGGGGGAGGGATGGATGAAAGGATATTTAAAGAAAGGAGTCCTGATTTTAAATGTATCTTACTACTTTTGAATAAAACATTAAATCTTAAGTGCACAACGTGCACAACGGGTGTCATGGCCTGGTTGAGCTTACATGAAAGCACCCATGTAAAAATGCATATTGCAATACTTTTTTTTTACTTTTTCAGGGGTAATAGTGGTTAACCCTATCAACCCCCCCCCCTCCCCCAATTATACCCCATTTATCCCCTCCTGATATCGAGGAAGAGGGAGGGGCAAATTATCCCATTCTACGAAAATGTATGGCTATACAGAAGAAGTAGAAAAAATTACTTGAATAGCTGATCCTGTAATGAACTTCCATGGTTGACTTCCAGTTTGTTTCCAAAGTTAAGCTGACAGCCATTTTGAGGAGCTGTCACTCTTTCCTCTTCCTCTGCTCGAATTGACTGGCGATACTCGTTTGAAATCACAGAGTATGTAAGAGATTCTTCGGGCACTGGAGTAATGGGAATGAAGAAACGATCAGAGTTCAGGTAAGGGTTTACAGGCCGAAACCTACCAAAATAGCAGTAGTTATAAAATATATATATATATATATATATATATATATATATTATATATATATATATATATATATATATATATATATATATATATATATATATATATATATATATATAATATATATATATAATATATATATATATATAATATATATATATATATATCTATATATATATATATATATATATATATATATATATATATCTATATATATATATATATATATATATATGTATATATATATCAGGTATATATATAGTCAAGGAATTAAAATCACACCATCAGATCCGAGAACCATATAGTAGAAGTTTCAAGTTCTCATTTGCAAAATGTGGAATTTTGTATTTTTTGCCAGAAGAAAAATCACGGATGCGTGTTCATTTGTTTTTTTTGTTTGCTTTTTTTCCAGGGGTAATCGCATCAAACCAACAGTCCTAAAATATCGAGAAGGGGCTCATTGGAACGGTAATTGAAAGTTCTATTGCCATTTTTAAGGAACCAAAAAGATTGGAGGGAACTAGCCCTCTTCCATCACCCTTTTTCCTCAAAGTCGTCCGATCAAAATTTTGAAATAGGCATTTTGTTCAGCAAAGTTCGAAAGTACATTAATTATTTCCTTTGGGGATAACGTGAGTCCCTATAGCTCCTGTGGAAGAGTATGTAAGTTATAAATTTTCTCATTGCAAAAGGCCGTAAGCATAGTATTTGTTATTGGAAAATATACGGAATTATTTTTTTGTTTGGGGGGGGGGGAATATATGCAGGAGGATCTTCCACGGATTGAAATTTTTCGTAGGGAGGGAAGTTTCCGGGGGATCAAATTTCCAAGAGAAATTTTACAGTTGGGGAACTTGACCAAATTCATATACAAAATTCTTTTTATATGTCTTCTCTTTGCCGATTCTTTCTCTTTGCCGATTCAATCTTGCTTATGGAAATGTTAAGGGGAATTATCCTGGGGAAATTTTTACCAGGTTGAAATTGCCTAGTTTCTTTCCGTAGCAGGAGGGGGATTTTCCTCGGGATAAATTCTCCGTGAGCGATTTTTTGCAAGATAAATTCTCCAAATTGAATTCTCTGCGGGAGGAACTGTCTACGAGGGTGGGGGGTATTTGCGCTAAAACTTATCCACCGAGGAGTGGATTTCTGGTACGATTTTAAAAACAAAACAAAAATTAAAGTATTTTTCAAATGAAAATGCATTAAGAAAAATTTTTCGTCTGGGATCGTCGGCAAAATTTTTTCCTTGGGGGAATTTTCAGCTAGAATGGAATTGTCTGGGGGTAATTTTCCTGGCAAGGAGGGTTAGGGAGTATTTTACGGGGGAATTATTTTCCACGGAGGGATTTTCCGTAGGGGAGGGGGGGTCCATGGAGGGACAGCCAGATTTATCAGCATTATTTGAAAACTATAAGAAATTAAACTAAAAAAAAATTAGTTTTTTTAATTGAAAGAAAGGAGCAACATCAAAACTTAAAGCGAACAGATATTACTATGCATGTGAGGGAGGTTGCCCTCTTGCTAATACCTCACTCTTTACGCTAAAGTTTGTCTTTTTGTCCCAATTCTATAAGAGCGACTCCTGAAACACAAGGTCCGTTTAATTAGAATAATAAGCCTTTTCAAAAGTTCAAAAAAAAAATTAGCGTAAAGAGTGAGGTATTATGGGGAGGGGCACTCCCCCCTCATATACCTAATAATTTCTATCTGTTTTAAGTTTTGATGTTGCTCCTTACTTTCAGTTGAAAAACTTTTTTTAATTATCTACTCTTTTTTAAATTCGGTACCCTGATACTTTCTGGCCTGAAAAAAACGTTCTAGACAGGTCACGAGTTTGAGAAAATTCGTTTAAAAGCTTCATTTTGGGAAAAAATTTATGTACATCATTTTTCCCCAAGGGGTGTTTGTATCGTTTTATGCTGCTATCCCCTTCCTCTACATCACCTACCTCTGACCTTCAGCTTTCCCACGCTTGTTATCATGAAGTCACATTTCTGTGTTTTTTTGTTGTTTTTTTCTTAGTTTATATTTTCCACATTTTTATCGCCTATTCACATCCCATGGCCCAAACATTATTCTAAATCTAGTCAGTTTTGGTCCTTATAAGCGTATTACAACCCAGAGTTAAGATACCAGAAAGCGAACATATAGAGTTCATGTTATACATGTAGACTAGTAAAATACACCTCTTTGTCACCTTCTTCCACTCGCTCAGGCTTTCGAACCTCTCCAATGACAAGATCAAGCCTTTGTCCCTAGCTAAAACAAAAATCTGACACCAAATGCCTCTGCTAGTTAAGGCGGACAGCTCAGGCTTCTGGTCCTCTCAAACGGACTTGGCCTTCGGCCCTTGCTGGATGTGCAGTCAAACGCTTGTTGTCGCAACGTGTGCCACTTAATGAGAGCATCAGAGCGAAAAAAGAGAGATTGAGAGAAAGAGATGGAGGGAGAGAGAGAGAGAGAGAGATTCAACCCCTCGATTACAACTTACTATGATCGAAAGTAAACTGGAGTAAATAAATCGCTAAAGGCAGCTTCTTCGCTTTAGGACTGCATTCTATTTATTAATATTGAAAGGAGCATATAAATTTTCGAAACTCACCCTTGATGCATCAGAGTAGAACGCTGACTTTCATATGCTTCATACACTGGCCGTACAACTGTGTGATTAATTACAGTGTTAGATATGTTCCTTGCACAAACACCAATATGAAGAGTGTCCAACGTCTCTTCAATATTTTCCAAGCGAGGGGACAGGCAACATATAAACAGTGTTAACGAATCGCCACCAAGAGCATTCTAAAAAAAAAAAAATTAATAAAGTAACGAAAACTAAAATTTTTGTGTTTTCAGTAATATCCGATTCAGAGATGAGAAAATTTCCACCGAAAACAATGCAAAGAAAATGATTGCACGTAAATGAGGGATTAGACAGCATATTGTTGTGCTGCAAATTACACAATCCAAGGAAAATTGAAAATCAATATGTTATCATCACATTACCAAGAATAAAAACAGCGAAACTTTTTTTTTCAAAATGCATATTTTCTTATAGAAACTTAAAAAAAGTTATAGCTTTTCCTTCGGTAAAATTGCACAAAGTAAAATATTCGCAGTTTTAATTGGGAAAAATACAGAAAACCCAACTTCATATTACAAATGAACAAAGAAGATTCTTTTTACCTCATGCTGTTTTTCAGGTTTTTAATTTGTGTTTGAATAATGTCAAACCGTTTTGGTGTATCAGTAAATAGATTATATGAGGTATTTTTTTTAGCTGGTTGGACTAGCCCTTTTTTTCACCTTTTATCAAACAGTTCGTGGTAACGAACTGTAAGTAAGGAGCGACCCGCTCAATGGTAACCGAAACTCTAGAAAACGGGTTTTTAATACCAATAGATATATCAAAAGAATCAGATTTCAATGCTGATTTCAAATATATAACTTTCATCAAGTTTAGTGCTACCCATCAAAAGTTACGTGCCTGAGAAAATTTGGCTGATTTTCGAAAAAAGGGGGAAAGACCCCCTAAAAGTTATAGAACCTTAATGAAAATCACACCATCATATTCAGCGTATCAGAGAACCCTACTGTAGAGGTTTCAAGCTCCTATCTACAAAAATGTGGAATTTTCCATTTTTGCCAGAAGAAAGATCACGGATGCGTGTTTATTTGTTTGTTGTTTGTTTTTTTTTTTTTTTTCCCCAGGGTGATCGTATCGACCCAGTGGTCCTAGAATATCGTGGGAGGGCTCATTGGAACGGAAATTAAAAGTTCTAGTGCCCTTTTTAAGTGACCAAAAAAATGGAGGGCAACTAGGCCCCCTCACACGCTCATTTTTTTCCCAAAGTCTCCCGATCAAAATTTTGAGATAGCCATTTTATTCAGCATGGTCGAAAATATGATAAAAATGTCTTTTAGGATGACTTGATCCCCCAAAGTCCCCAGGGGGAGGGCTGAAAGTTATGAACTTTACTCAATGTTAACATATAGTATTGGTTATTGGGAAGTATACAGACTTTTTCAGAGGAGATTTTTTCTGGTAGGTGGGGGAAGGAGAGGGTCGGGGGCTATATGGAAGGATCTTTCCATGAAGGAAGTTTTCATGGGGAAGGGAAACTGCCATGAAGGGGGCGCCGGACTTGCCAGCATTATTTATTGGTTATTAGTAGGGTAAGAAGTTTCCATTTCTATGGGGCCCCCGTACCAAACAGGTTTTTAGTATGTTAACTTATACTTTGAGGACTTTATGTTCCATCCTGTTTTATTTGCGGCCTACAGGTCATGACACAATTTCAAAGTTCACGGCCTTTTTGGTGATAAGCCCAAAAAACCAGCACGTCTTGTTTCATTGTTATACAATTATTTTTGTATATATTTAGATTCCATATTTGATTCTCCATCAGTTTCGAATCGTTTATACTCGAGATAGCATTTTTTGTAATTACATAGAAAAATGGATAATTCTATGCAATTTTTGGTGAGTAAAAATATTCTCATTATTAAAAAGAAATTATCATTAAGTTAAGCCTCTAATTCTCTTATAGGTTGAAATTTACGGTGTGATTTTTTATCGGGATCAATAGGTCTTTTAGATGTTTTTTTTGAAAAAAAAAGTGCTCAGCTTTCGATCGGTAAATTGGGATTAGAATAAAATGTTGATTCTTTTAATGTATTAATTGTTACAAGACCCTTTTCTTAGGGGTGTTTTTGAAAATACTTCCAGGCCAGTCTGCAAAAAAAAAAAAAAGTCTTGTCATTAAGTTAAGGAAGAAATTCTTTCCTTATTCTTTCCTTGTGGTTACCTCTTATAAAAATATATTAATTGTTACAAAAGCTTCCTTTTTATCAAGATCAGTGGCTTTTTTTTAGGAATGTTTTTGAAAATACTTCCAGGCCAGTCTGCATTTACGGTGTGATTTTTTTATCAAGATCAGTGGCCTTTTTAGGGATGTTTTTGAAAAAAGTGCTTAGCTTTCGATCGGTAAATTGGGATTAGAATAAAATGTTGATTCTTTTAATGTATTAATTGTTACAAAAGCTTCCTTTTTATTACAGTGTGGAGCAGTTTATTAAAGGCCTTCCATTATTACAGGAGGGGGGGGAGCAGTTTATAAAAGGTCCTCCATCCCACTATCAAAACCCCTGATTTTGAAATCAAGATGTCTAACATAAACTGAATTATTTTCCAAAAACCCAAAATGCATTTTTGCTACATGCTAAATTTTTTTTTTTTTTTTTAAAGGAAGAAGAGACTTGCAATAATCCTCCTTCTGAGAAAAAAGCAAAATATGGCGAACCTTCATTAATACGGACTACAAGGGCATCTGTTATCAAATTCGCTAGAAAAGTTACACACGATCATGCATCAAGCACTCAACTTATAGTGACAGAACCCTCTGACTCCCGCGTTGGCTCCATGGCAAACCCCCCTCAAGTATTACAAAGGAGTTCAGATATAGAAGACCAGTTAGAATTTGTAAGTATATACATATTTTTTTTTCTATCCCTATTTTCAAAAAATAAGACAAAATTTTCTCAGACGCATAGCTTTTTAAAAACTTAAAATTTGTTTTTAAGCTATTTAATTTTCTTTCATTAACCAAATTAGCGATATATAAAGGAGTGCTTATCATGCGTTTCTATAACGAAAAAAAAAAACCTTACCTCGTAACTTATAACTAAGATGCATTCTAATGCAATATTCCTTTTAGACAAAAAAAAAACTAACTATTTGAAAAAAAAAACGAAAAGCGAAAAAACAATTGCCACTATACAGTTAACGCACACTTTTAGACTGGTATTTTTGTCCCTAATGCATTTGAATACATCCGCTATACTTATCAGATCTACCACTGCTTTTAATCCGACTTGAATTCTAAGTAGGGTCGCATGCAAATTGGACTTTAAATAGCAAGATGTACATCTTCAATAAGCAATTTACACAGGGAAAAAGGTTTTTTGACAATTTCCAAAATATGTCATCGCAGCAATGTTAAGAAACATTATTTGGATGAAGCTGTTTTTGGCCATTTCATTGAAACACTTAGGTGTTTTCAAGAAAAGAATTTGAGACTATTCTATTTGAACAGTGTTGTGAAATCCGATACCCCTCCAACTCGGAAAGGGTATCGATCCTCCTACCTCGAAGGAAGCCCCCCGGTTCCCAAGGGTTCTCCCTGGGAGGGGTTTGGGGGGGGGGAGGGGGGGGGGCTCTAAAAAGGGGCCATTCAACATTTTAATTGTTGATATGGACGGAGAAAAAAGTTCTTCTCTCTTACAAGTATTTATTTAGCCCAGGTCGAAAAAATCCATCGGCAAAAGACAGAGGAAAATACGGATTATTGAGAAGGTGGCACCACCAAGCTCCGACATATGGAGTTCGTTTCCTTTAACTGAAGCCGAGGAGCAACTGCTCGTACAACATACCGCGTCGGTTGAACGATGGTCAAATTTCATCGACAGTTATAATGAAGAGGCTCAAAGAATCGAATTGGACTCATATTTTGCGTTTTTATTTTAAAAAAAATTGGAATAAAACCATTAATTTTTTCTATCATTCTCTTGTTCGAACTTACCCTTCTAATAAGAATAGGACTACATTTTCCCGACAAAAAAAAATATTTTTTTTTTTTAACATGTTCAGTTGACATTATGAAAGACATAAGGCAATGTAACTTTTTTTCTTCTTTTAATTGTTCAGGTGGTGGGACAATGACTATGAGAAATTGACAAAATTTTATTAACTATAAAAAAAAAATAATGATTATTTTACATAAAAAATAAAAAAAACTTTTTTTTCTACAGATTAAAAATATAGCACCCCCAGCGGCAGCACTATTGAGTGATGATGCAAGTATATTTACAGAACCAATTCTGTCACCACCAGCAGAGTTCAGGGATGAACCTACACTGGTTCTAGAGAATATGGAGTGGCATGAGGGATTCCTTAATGATGTTTTTGGGGAAATGGCCGGCCTGGAGGACTTAACTTGTGATATTGACATGGTTGAGGACCCAGAGTGGGCAGATAGTTTCATGCGCGAATATTTAGATGATGCTACAAGTAAATCTGAACTGGGTCCTCATAATGAAATTCCATCAGAGGACAATACAGGCTGGCTTGACCAATTGTCCCCAAACACCTTAGAATATGTACTAGGGGACCTCATGTCACAACCCTCCAATGTGATTGAACAAACAGGGTCAGGACATCAAAACAGTACTACGTCCCCGGAATTGCCTGATTTTTATCTGTTAGAATCTGCTCTAGGTCATTTGCAAACATACAGGGTAGATTTTAGCCTTCCCGAGGAAAACGCTGGCATTATTTTAACTGACCCCGTGAAAAATCTCCATAGCTATATCGACAAAATTCGAGCACTTATTGATATTCAGATCCAGAAATGGGGAGGTCAGGGGGGAATTAAAGCATCAGTGAACCAAAAAGTTTTTTTACAAAAGGGGACATCTGGGGACATTTTTTATTTTCATTTTTCGACGGGGAACCAGACTTTTTACCCAGGTCTAAACGAATTTGAAGACAACTTTTTCAACTGGGTAAATAAACTAATTTCAACTTTGGATACATTTAGCGAGAGAGGGAGTGGTTCCACCATTTTATACATTGAACGAATGGATCTGAATCTCAGTAGATTTAAAAAAAACTTTATTTTAAGGGGAGGGCGAGGTAAAAGAATAAAATGCCACCCTGATTTGTCGGCTACCAAAGGAGTTCAGGGTTTTAATTTTGACACTGGACTTCAATGCTTTAAGTATGCGTTTTTAGCGGCGGCCCATAAGACATTAAAAGATGAATCATCAATGAAAAATCTCGACAAACTTGCTCGCAACGGTGGAAAAAATTTCCCTAAAGTAAATTTTGATTGTTTAGAGGGAAAATATCCGGTGTCCTTTAAAGAAATAAGCATATTCGAGAAAGCAAATGAAAATCTTGGGGTGGGGGTAGTTGTTCTCCAGTACGACACTGAATTTGTAGATGGGGGGAAAAAACCGAATAAAAAAGGGGTTTTGTACTCAGTGAGGACACCGAGGGTGGAAAATGTTAAAAATTTTGTATGGGTTATTTACCAGCCTCCCAAAGATGTAAATTCTTATGGTCATTTTTTCCCCGTTACGGCGATAAGTCGACTCCTCTGTCAAGGCGTTCAGAAAGGTGAACGTTTCTATTGCCCCATGTGCCTCTCCCCATTTAGATCCGAGCGAACGTTTTCAGATCACATGGGGCATTGCAAAATTCACGGAAATCAGAGAATAGAAATGCCGGCAGAAGGCAAAGACATTTTACAATTTAAAAATTTTCAAAATTCTCTTCTGCAATCTGATAAAATGTCTTTGGATTGTGAAACAAGACTGGTTGAGGTATCAGACCCATCAAGGCCAAATATAGTCAAGGAACACAAACTAGTTGCGTGTTCCTACGCACATGCCCGTCGCGACGCCAACAATAAAATGCTATTGGAAGAGTTTTTTTTAACTATGGACGAGGAGGGCAGTATGGAAAAGCTATTGGTTTCTTTAATAAAAACAGCAAACAGGGCAATTTCACGATTACGTCATACTAATTATCCGATGACATTGTCGGATAAAGAGCAACTGGCGTTGGAAAAGGGAACAATTTGCTGGGTGTGTAGGGGTGCCCTTGCCCCAAAAGACGCGGTGCAGGACCACAATCACCTTATTGACCCCAATTCAACGGGAAAAAGTAACTTTCGGGGGTGGGCTCACAATTCGTGTAATTTAAAAATTAAACAACAACTTTTTCTACCGGTTTTTATACATAACTCTAACTACGATCTGAAGTTTGTGCTACCTGCATTGGCACATCTTCAAAGAAATCGAACAGTGGATGATGATGCATGGGTGATAGACAGCTTTACGTACAAAATCATACCTAAGTCATCGGAAAAGTTGCTTGTTTTGGAATTTATGTGGAAATTTGTTGAAGCCGGTGTTGAGTACACGAATAAAATTCGCTTTTTAGATTCCTACAGTTTTTTTCCCAAATCATTGAGCGAATTAATTCAAGTGCAGAAAAACGATGACGGCAGCAATGCTTTCCCCCTTCTCAAGCAACGATTTCCAAATGATTTATATGATTTGTTAACGGTCAAGGGCATCTATCCTTATGACTTTTATTGTTCCATGTCGAGATTCGCCGAGGAGGCTATTCCTTGTATTGAATCGTTTTACGACAGTCTTCACGATCGTAGTTGCACCCCCGAGGAATACAGTTTTGCTAAAAAAGTTTGGGCAGCGGGAGGGTGTAAAAATGGATTTGACTACTGCAAGCTGTATTTGTCGAGTGACGTGTTAACTTTGTTAGACATTATGTGTAAAAATACGGATAAAATCTATGAGGAGTTTAATCTTGATTTGGGGTATTATTTTTCTTCGCCTCATCTAGTGATGGACCTCATCCTGAAAATTAGTGGGGAAAAAATCGGGCTGATCACTGACATTGATCAGCACCTGTTCATCGAGAGGTCAATGAGGGGGGGTTTTGTTTTTCACGGAGACCGTATCTTGGAAACTGATCCTACGGGGGAGAAGACGGGGACAAAATCAAATGCAGTTTTCCTCGATATGAATTCTCTCTACCCCTCGGCCATGTCCCATTATGCACTACCTTGCGGCGACTATAAATGGCTCAATGACCCTCAAGCTCCCCATTTCCCCAACATTGACAGTGGTGTTGAGGAGAATGGACCGGTTGGATGGTTTTTTGAAATTGATGGAGAGATACCAGTCGAGCTTCACGATTCGGTAAAGGATTTTGTTTTCCCGTGTATCAATAGACCTGTGACTAAGGACTCTTTGAGTCCTCGCAATAGGCGTTTAGTCGAGGTGGACGGATTGCATTGGGCGCCTTCAAAACAAAAACTTATTGCTGACCTTCTGCCGAAAAAAAACATAGTTGTACATCATGTAGCGTTAAAATGGATGTGTAACAATGGTTTCAACGTCACAAAGGTTCACCGAGCACTCGAGTTTAGTCAAAAGCCCTATTTGAAAACGTTTGTTGACACTTTTGTCAGCAAACGTTCTGCAGCAAAGTCGAAAGCTGAAAAAGAAATTTATAAACTCATTTTGAATTCAGCTTTCGGCAAAATGTGTGAGAGTGTTCGTAATAGGAATCGTTGCGACGTTGTGACCGATCCAGAACAATGTGCTCGAATTATTGCCGATCCCAATTACACTTCCTTTACAATCATTGGCCCGGACATGGTACTTTTGAATAGGAAAAAAAGACGCATTGTCCTGAATAAAAATATTGCAGCAGGCAGTGCTATCTTGGAGATCTCAAAAAAGCTCATGTTGGAATTCTACTACAATGTGGCTAGGGTACAGTGGCCGGAAAAGGGGCAAGTAGAGGTCTGCTACGGTGACACGGATTCTCTACTGCTCAAAGTAAAAACATCAAATCTAATTGATGATTTGGCGCACGGTGAAATTATCAGCTCACGGATGGACTACACCAATTGGAGTGTTGGTCTTTACCCTGAGCTAGTAAAACGTCGGGCGCCCAATCAACTTTTATTTTTAAAATCTGAAACGGGTAGCGACTTGATTTCCCGTGGTATGTTTGTAGGTCCGAAGGTGTACTTTATACAGACACACGACGAGGAAATCAAGAAACGTTGCAAAGGAGTACCCACGCGCTATGTGGACAAGAATTTCAATATGGACATTTATAGGAATTGTATTACTGAAAATACAATTCCACGAGCCAAATTGTTGGCAATTCGTTCATTGAAGTACAAGAACTATACTGTAAATGTAGAGAAAATAGCCATGAGTACCATTTCCGACAAGGTCTATGTTTGTCAAGATGGTGTGACCACCCTCCCCCTTGGTCACTATTTAACTTCAGACCGGATCGAATGTATTGCCCACCGTGAAAGTCTCGGTTTAAATAAAGTCCTGTAACTAATTTCCTAAAAACCTTTGGGGGGGGGCCTCGCGGCCCGGGGGGGGGGGCCTCGCGGCCCGGGGGGGGGGGGCCGGCCGCCGCCAGCGCGGGAGGCGCACCGTCACCAAAGTTATCTTTTTTTTTTGGACTTAGAGCAGATTTTTTTTTTTCAAGTGCCATCTCTAATTTAATGTTTTATTTTCTCTGTAAAAAAAAAAATGTGTTTTTTCTCTCTCTCTCTGTACCTATGTAAATGTTGCTGTTGTATTTTTTTATTATAAATAAATTTAAAAAAAGTGTATTTTTTCAAGTGCTCTCTCTCTAATTTAATGTTTTTTTTTCTCTATAAATAAACAAAAAAAAAGTGTTTTTTTTTCTCTGTGCACCCATGTAAATGTTTGTTGTTGTTGTTGTATTTTTTTATTATGAATAAATTTAAAAAAAAGTGTATTTTTTCAATGTATTGTTACTTTTTTATCTGCATATAATAAAAGAAAAAAATATGATTCTTTGTCTTTTGTCTTTGTCTTCTGGAAGAACAGAGTAGTAGGGAAAAAAAAAATTATTTAGTCATTAGACAATTAGGGTCTACAGTTAGTTGTTCTCCAGGTGAACTGTTGAAAGGAACATGTATCAATTTAAAACACCATTCAGATCGTTTCTGTGTGGGCCCTCAATGTCGGGCAAAACAACACTCTTAACTAAAATAATTAAAAATTGTGATAAAATGTTTGCGGAAAAGCCGAAAAAAATCTACTATTGCTATAGTATTTGGCAGGAGTCGTACAATAAAATAAAAGCAATTGCTGCCATGGGATCGATGCAGATACAGTTCATACAGGGACTTGATGTTTTCAACATTGTTGAACCAAACTCTTGGCTGATCATTGACGATCTGGCTGAATCCATTGAACAATGGTCCCAGCAAATGTTGCAATTGTTCACTGTTCGCTCTCATCATGAACAGATTTCCGTTACTCTGGTTCTACACAATCTCTTTCATCAGAGCAAATGTATGCGAACACTTGCTTTGAACTGTACCTACTATATCATCTACAGAGTTGTTCGTGATTCTAGCTCGCTAATAACCCTCAATAAACAAATCTATCCAGGTGCCCCTAAATTTCTACTCTCAGCATACAATCAGGCAACTAATAAACCCCACGGTTATATCCTGCTGGATCTTAATCAAAATACACCCGAGGATCTGCGTGTTGTCACAGATATTTTCGACAATGAAATTACAGTATATCTCCCGGTGAACACTAAAAAGACCTATTAGTCGCTATCATGACACTGAAGAAACTACATGAAAATAGACACTTGTTTTCAGTTCTAAGCACTTCAAAACCTCAGCTTAGAAAAGCAATACTCAAACATGGTATTGACAATGATTTCATTAATCTAATATCTGAACTTTGTTTAAATTTGACCGAGGGTAATGTTCAACTACCAGAAGTAGTTAAGCAACAGGCAAAGCAACATCGTTCCATTGTACGTACATTGGCCTCTAAAAAGAAAGGAAAGAATTTTAAAAGGAAACGACTTCTTCAGGCGGGCGGTAGCTTTTTCACACTTTTACTGCCAATAATTGCAGGACTTGTAAACAGTTTTCTCTAGTGAGAATGGCAAAACCCTATAAATTGACTCCAATAGAACTCGCTCTCTCACCCGTCGAACACTTTGAGGACAATCTGAGTAAATTCCTCGACAATGAAACTATTGATGATGATAAAAAACTGATTTTACTTCAAGATGCACTTCGCCGAGTGGACAAACACTATCGATCAAAGCCCACTGCTGCTGCTGATCCCAAAAAAGAATCATCTCCTCAAGAGTCTCCTGCTGCTGCTGCTGCTGGAACACAATTAAAGAAGGAGGAATTGGATTCAATTGTATTGAAAGTTGGAAATCTAATGCCCCACTCATATCGTGAACAAAGTAAACGACTCCTAATCTATCTCTTGGAAAGTGATCAAATTCAAGTTGAGAGCAATGGGGAAAGGATTATAATTCAGGGCAAGAGCTATAATCTACTTGATTTAATGTATGACATGGTTACAAATCGTAAAGGACTATTATCATTTGACACTCGTCTATACAACTTTCTAAATACATTAAACTTCCCCAAAAGTCTTATTGGCAATAGACAAATTCTAAAAAAATTAAATGAACGTGCATCATCAACATTAAAAGATGAACTTGAAGCAGAAGAAGATTTTAAATCAATTTTGGAAAATACTAGCACACCACTGATAGCTAGACAAAAGCGAAGACGTATCAAGTCAACGTCTCCGTCACCAGCAGCAGCGGCAGCACAGTATACAAAAGGGTAGCGGACGTTACACAACGTGTTTACGTTCGAAATGGCTGAAGTTCTGAAAGGTGTTTATGAAAATATTGGCGAGGCGGGGAGTTTAAGTTCCCCCACAACTCTTTCCAAAGTCACGGGTGTTCGCACTAAAAGTGTACAAGACTATCTACAAAATGAACCAAGTTACACTCTGCATAGAAATCATAGACTTCGTGCCAATCAATATCGAAAAACTAAAGCCTTTTACCCATTGGATATAATGCAAGCAGATCTCCTGACTCTAGATGAGCTTCAAAGACGTCACAATACACCGTACAAGTACATTCTACTTGCAATCAGTGTTTTTAGTCGCTATGCATATGCAATTCCATTGCGATCAAAGAGAGGTGTTGAAGTTGCTCAGGCCATTGAAAGTATTCTCGAAAAGGATTCATATAAAAAAATTCAAACGGATCGCGGTAGTGAATTTGTTAATCCTCATGTTGCAAAAGTACTAGAGAAATATAGTACACTGCTCTATCATAGTCACAGTCCTATAAAGGCTGCATTGGCCGAACGATTGATAAGAACTATTCGACTTTTAATTTCAAGATATTGTACATTGAAAAATACGCCGGCTTTTATTCATGATCTAGATAAAATCATGTTGATTTATAATCAACGACCTCATCGCTCATTGTCCAACTCTACACCAACGGAAGTTCATCATTCGGATCATAATACAATTGACACCTTTCTTAAACAATATTCCAATGAATCAAAGGCCAAGAAGAAGAAGAAAAATAAATTCAAGGTTGGTGATACTGTTCGAATTAATAGAACAACTAATGTTTTTGAAAAGGGGAATTACTTGTGGTCCACTGAACTTTTTAAAGTGGCAAAAATCCTAGACACTAAACCCATAACTTATCGCCTGCGTGATACCAAAGATGAAGAGATTCTCGGCGGCTTTTATGACTATGAATTGCAAAAAGTTAAAAATGCTAGTGAAATCTATCAAATTGAAAAGATATTAAAGACACGTACTCGCGGGGGTAAGAAACAGTTACTTGTTCGCTGGCTAGGATACAACTCTGATTTTGATTCTTGGATTGGTGTTGAAGATATTGACAATGCCCAATGATTTCTATGTAACTTTCATGTCCAACGTTTCCGATCCTCTCTACAATGACTTGAATACGACAAGTGATTTTTGGACAAAACTCTCACCCGCCATCAAATTTGACGGTGCATATGAAGTGGCCCTTGTCGACTGTATCCTCAAAAATACCTATGACATCCTGAGAAAGGATCGTAAATATGAAATAAAAATACGACCGTTTGAATTCGGTGATGAAGGTGCAATGGCAACTTTTGACTCTAATCAGTACCCTATTGCTAACATCCCCTACAGGGAATACAATAACATGCATGAACTGTGTCGAGTTATCAACAAAAAAATTGCAAGTCGAAAAAAAGGTGGTTTCACTTTCAATTACTCGACAGAACAAAGGAGAATTTATATTACCAATCCATTTGAGAATGAAAGAATTTTCCTCAATGAGAATTTACGTGAGGTTCTTGGTTTTAAAAAACGTATTATTAGGACAGAAAATTTCAGTGGTAGTGACCAAGTTATCTATGCAGACTATGCACCCAGCTTCTCCACGGACACTTGTATATTTCTCTACGCTTCATTTGTGGAAACATCTCGGGTTGGTAATTCAAATGTTCCCCTCCTACGAGTTCTTGAACGAAAAACCAATCAAGAACATGTTCACCACTACAATATAAAGCATCTTCAGTATATTCCCGTAAACACTTCCTATTTGGAACTCTGTCAGTTAACACTAAGAACCGAATTAGGTGATCCAATAGCAATTTCAAAAGGCCTAGCAGTGATTACATGTCATTTTCGACCTATTGTCAACGACAAAGGTACAATCACCTAAAAAATGAACAATAGAAGAATTCCATTTGTCTGTCCCGATATTGACTGTTATGTTGGTGCTTTGAGTCCACGTCAAATAGGCAATGGATTGGACTACTACAAGGGGCGTACTACAATGTCTGGCTATGGTCTTGGTAGCTGGTTTGCTAGGCTATTTCGTTCTGCACTACCCCTTGCCAGAAAATATCTTGTACCTGCTGCATCAAATTTTGCTGCCTCCACACTACAGGACTGGGGGTCGGGCAAGAATTTCAAGGAGAGTGTTAAAGAAAATATTAGATCTTCAGCAAGAGCCGTTGGCGAACAATTAAAATCTCGACAAAATGGGGAGGGATTGAAAAGGATGCGTTCGCGTCATTCACTCATCAGTCTCCACCCAGGCAGGAAGCAAAGGACATCAACAAGGACTTTGAGAAATAAAACAACAAAGACCAATAAGCAGCAGAAGAAGAAGAAGAAGAAGATTGTTAGATCAAAGAAGGATTTCTTCTCTTAAGATGACTTATCTCCCTCACAAGGAATCATATCCATCAATCACTTCCTCATTGAATCTATTCAATGCTGAAAATGTTGATGTCAGTGTCAAGTATGGCTACTATGAACAATTTCATCCCTCAACAGCCCCTCTCGGAAAATATACACTTTCAAATATTTTCCAATGAAGACTATTTCATTGATTTGTCGTCAACATTTATTGATTTAAATGTTGTGGTGAAGAAAAAGTCAGATAATACAACTCCAAATGCCGGCGATGGTCTCTCCTATGAAAACTGTATTCTACACAACCTATTCAAACAAATTAATGTATTTATTAATGGTACATTGGTGAGCACCAGCAATAATTTATCCAACTATGCAAGCTACATACAATTTATGATGATGACGCCAAAGGCGTACAAGGAGATGAGAGGACAATCATTGGGCTATGAATATCGAACAGGTGTTGATACTGACGGTGAGTTGACCACTGCAGTGACCCAGGAGTATCATCTAGTTGGAAAATTAAATCATGAGATATTCAATGTATCCCAATGGCTACCCCCCAATGTCAAGATTGACATAAAGTTACAGATGGCCCCATCGAATTTCATTCTGAGAAAAACACTTCCTGCAGCACCCGATGCAAATGTTATTATCACATCGGCAATTCTCCACGTCCGAAAACAACAAGTTATGAGCTCTGTTGCATTGGCAGTGGAAAAGCTAAGAGCCAATGGTAACAACATTAAACTTCTTGTCCCCCATACAATCACCAATCAACGTCACATTGCCACCGGTTCTCGTAGCTATAGCGATTCATCGTTTATCAATGGAGAAATCCCTTCAAAATTGGCTTTGGCCTTTGTGAAGAGTGGCAGTGCCGTTGGATCCTGGACTGAATCCCCCCATGATTTTAATTTTTTCGGTCTATCTAGTCTTGTGTGCAAAGTGAATGGTATTCCACTGTACACTCTATCATTTGACAAAAAATCCTATAGAACTCTGTACGAGTTGACCATGCAATCCCTAGATCATGACTCTCAACTATTTGAAAATGGAATAACCGAATCAATGTTTTCAAAAAATCATGGGGTTATTGTTTTGGACTTGTCAGGCACACAGGATATGAGCATAGTACGAACTGGGAATGTACGTTTAGAGTGTACATTTGCCGATGCTCTGACTGAGAGTATCACGCTAATATCACTGAGCCAATTTGAAACCTATTGGGAAATCACACCCGACGGCAGTGTTCTACTAGACCTTGCACCATGAACACAAATCAAATAATCAATGTATTTAGTATGGATCCATACATGTCCCAATACAAGTCCTATTGCATACCCTCGGACTTCATTGAAAAAATTCCAAGTGTTAACAATACCCTAATCATTGTTAATAGCAGTCCATCGACTTTGAAGACCGGTCATTGGCTATGCATCTTTCAAACGGCGAAGAATATTGAATTTTTTGATCCTCTTGGCCTATCGTATAAATTCTACGTTCCATACATCAGCAACTTTATTGAAAGCAGTGGGAAAACCATTATTCAAAATCAACGAAGAGTACAGGATTTAGCGACTAAGACATGTGGCTTTCATGCACTACTCTTTTTCATGTTCAGATGTCGTGGCTACACCTACAAGCAGTTTCTCAACATCTACGTTGACTTACCTCAATTGAATGACTTTCTAGTGGAGAATATACTTACAAGTGTATTTAATATTGATTTTAGTGCCCTAAGAATAAAATGTTCTAAAGATGTATGTGAAATTGTTTATTAATAAAAAAAAAATTATATACATGATAAAACGACTTTTCTACTCTTTTAGATTTCATCCACTACTAGGTATTTGTCGACAACAACTAGTGCAGGTAGATTATTTGAATTCACAGTGTACTGATTCTGATGTACTGCAATGTCAGGGTCACATTTTCTACAGTAGAGTGTGACTTCACTCTTGTCATATCTCTTTGTATAGTCAATGATACTATTCGCATTCATTCTATAGAATTCACATGTTTCAATTTGTGTATTTGAAGCAATTTCACAAACAGTGTCCTCAAGTGTCGAATCACATTCTGTCACTGCCAAATAAAAATCAGTGGGCTTATAATCATAACACCCAGTGTCTTCACAACAATGACGTAGAAACCATATTCTCTTGTTGTTCCAACAGTTGAATCGTTGACCTGGTTCCTCCTCCCAGAACAATCTAAAACCACGACGATACCAATCTCGTAGCAATAAACTAAAATCCCGGTTAGGATTCTTTCCAATCATACCGGATATGTACTCTCCCATTGCTTACATTTTTCATAATGACAATTGGAGCATAGGTGGCCTCTAGGATGAGAGTCACACACCTCTTCAAGACAGGAATTACAACCTTTAATTTTTACAGCATATCCTCTATGCAATTTACACGGGTTGCATAATCTACACTTTTCATCACACTCCTCAATCATTGTGCAATTCTCACATGATGACCAACTGCCCAGTGAGTACATACATAGTGGACATGTATGGAACATTTTGTCATGTGTTGACGCTCTCACTGCCACAATGAAACTGAGCTAGCAACATCAAAAAATTGTCTGAGATAGAGAGAGAGAGAGAGGAGTAAATCATCCTTGAGCACCATCTTTCTTATGAAAAAAGTCCTAAATTTCTAAAAACTAATGTTTAAAAGCATATCCACAATATCATTTTGCTGTGTCGTGATCAATATATCAATAAATTGTGTAAATGCATTTGGACCACGATGTAGAAGCTTCATACAATAGTCTAATGATGGAGAATCAGTTTTCATTATATCGACAAGCATTCCCTCGAGAAAATATCTTCCTTTGAATAGACAACTCTAGAAAATCATCGTCTAGAATCAAACGCTTTTCCATAAGAATTAGATTCCTCATGATTCGATCTTTCTCGAATCTATCCATTTTTTAGAGTCCTAACTCTCTCACAACCAACTTCAGACTAATCAGAATCTCTTTTTGTACTCAAAATATACGCTAGTCTACTATAGAAAAAAGAAAAAATACCATTGATTTAGAAACAGTTTTATTGAACATAATTACAATAATAATAATAATATTCACTGATGCATTTTGTTCTCATCAATATATTTCGATAGAACATCTAATGCTGACCGAAGTTTATTTATATGGAGAATATTTACTTTTCCAGCAAAACACAGCTGTTCCTCCTGCTTGAATTTGCTTAATGATATCACATATCTAGCATACATAGTGTCCCATTCAAGACATAGTCTACAGCCAGCAGTTATTTCCACAGCTACATTAGGTACTCGTATATCGTTGCTGCTGCTGCTGTCGGTTCCATCATTAATCTCCAATAGTGTAAATGCACCACTCATTTTTTTTCTCCACTAATATCCTCTCAAATAAAAACTATTCTCTTTGAATCCAATTCTCTTACTAATATGAATTGTAGTGAAAACTATTCCTTTTATTCAAATCCTAATCACCAATCAAGTTGTACCCGTTCCTATCGGCAAAGAGTGTAATGACCGAGTGTAATGACCTGTTTACCTAACAGAAAAACCTGTTTGGTACGGGGGCCCCATAGAAATGGAACTTCTTACCCTACTGTTATTGGGAAGTATACAACCATTTTCAGGAAGGATTTTTTCTGGAGGGGGGGGCTAGAGGAGGGGTTACTCTGGAGAATATTTCCGTGGAGGATGTTTCTTTGGGGTAAGGGACATTTCTATGAAGGGGGCGCCGGATTTCCAAGCATTATTTAAGAAACGATCAGAAATTAAATAAAAAAAACAAGTTTTTTTCAACTGAAATGTAAGAAGGAATATTAGAACTTAAAACGAACAGAAATTATAACGTATGTGAGGGGGTTCTCCCCCAAGTCAATACCTCGCTCTTTACGCTACAGTTTTTTTTAGTGCTTTCAAAAGAGCTATCTATTCTAATTAAACGGCCTTTGTGATTCAGGGGTTTGTGAATCAAAATTTTTTTTAACTTTTAACGTAAAGAGCGTGGTATTGACTAAGGGGAGAACCCCTTCATATAAGTAATAACATATACGTAATAAAAAAAAACAATAAAAAAACAAGCGATACGGCTCAATAGTAACGAAACTTTTAAAAACGAAATTTTGATGTCAATAAATGTATCAAAAGAATGTGTTTTATAATGCTGATCCTAAATATATAAATTTTATTAAGTTTAGTATTACTCATCAAAGGCTACGAGCCTGAGAAAATTTACTCGTTTTTTTAAAGAGGGGGAAACATCCCCTACAAGTGAAAGAATTTTAATGAAAATCACACCGTCAGATTCAGCGTATCAGAAAACCCTATTACATAGGTTTCAAGCTCATATCTGCAAAAATCTGCAACTTTGTATTTTTTGCCAGAAGAAAAATATACGAATATAGAAGTTAGTTACGTAAGTTAATTTGTAAAGACATCCATTTAGCAAAAGAAAATTAAAATTTTTATGCAAATAAAAGCTGCATTAACTAAAAAACGATCAGAAATTAAATAAAAAAAAACAAGTTTTTTAAACTGAAAGTAAGGAGCGACATTAAAACTTAAAACGAACAGAAATTATTCTGTATATGAAAGGGGCTGTCCCCTCCTCAACGCCTCGCTCTTTACGCTAAAGTTTGACTCTGTCTCACAACTTTATTTTTTAAAACAATAAAAAACTTTAGCGTAAAGAGCGAGGCGTTGAGGAGGGGACAGCCCCTTTCATATACAGAATAATTTCTGTTCGTTTTAAGTTTTAATGTCGCTCCTTACTTTCAGTTTAAAAAACTTGTTTTTTTTTATTTGAAGTAAAGGCGCGTCTCCAAATGGTTCCTTTAGTCAACGACCAATCTAAATGACTCTTCGAAGCGTACAAACTCATTTTCGGTGAAAATTCCAGATCCTTTGGATTCGAGCCCTACATCACGAGGAACTGTGTTTTGAATGTATATCGTCTTGTTTTACGTCACTGGCTGACGATTCTCTCCATTTCTGTTTTTAGCCATCTCTTGGTTTTCTTCATTATACACAATTGCAGTTAAGATTTTGGTCCGTTTGGTGACAAATTCTTATATTTAGTCCTAGTCTTAGAAATACTTTCCTCACAACAGCCGTCTCATTTTAGGAGCTAAGCGAAAACAGCTGTTTCACTTGTTCCTCAATCTGATATAGTTTTTAGTCCATATATAGACTCCCAAAACTACGAAAGAAATTCTTACTGAAAGGTTAAAAAATTCGCCAGCAATAACAATGGGTTACAAAAAACATTATTGAAATAATACTAGCAAATAATAGCCAAAAATCCATAATTAACTCGAATACAAAAATCGCATTGCTTTGAAATATCCAAATTTATGCAAATTTACTATATCAGGTGATCGTGGTTGCAGCAGTAGCTGTAATCTAGTAAAGGACGAATCACGGCCCCAAAAATAAAAAATATGTTTAAAAAAAAACAGACAAGGGAGAGAATATAAGTGAACAGACAAGTGATGCTATTTCTAGGGTATTGAGGAATGGGAACTATTATCTAAATTATTCTTAATAGTAAAATGTTATTTTGAAATCATATTTAAGAGAATTCCGAAAAATGGCCTGAAACCGTCTAAAAATGGAGTTGGATCGAAACAAAAAGTACACCATTGAGATCGTCTTGGCAGAAATACCTACACAGGGCACTCACATTCCCCTGACCTGAACAACAAGAAAAACTCTTTTTTTGTATGGGTAGCACTCATGTGTTTTTTTTTTTCGTCTACTGCTACCGGGGCACTGGCACATCATAATGAGCTGTTAAAGGGCTTACTTTAAACTAAATTTCCATAGCTAGTGCCTTTTGTAAATAAAAAACACAATATTTAAAAAAAAATTTAGTAAAAAAAAAAAAAATGCATTTTCGTATACAAGATGGTGACGTCATAATCGTAGGTTACAACTACAAACAACGTCACAGTAAAACTATATGATGACGTCAGTTGCAGTGACGTTAGTACTATACCCAGAAAAAGTTCAGAGATCTACGAGGCTGTATTAAATATATTTTAAAGGATGTCTTGGGTAACAGCAATGACGACGTAGTTCGTTCTCTACTAGTTCCTGTATGCAATATAACGGAAAAGATCGCTTTTCAATAATAATAACGATTGAAGTGCCTTCATAACAAAATAAAGTAATTTAAATAAATTAGCCATATTTTTTTTTGTTAATTAGAATCACACAGGATATTGAGTAATTTGCGTGATGGGGGGGGGGGGTGTCGGCCTCTCTAGATTTTGAAAATTACTTTATTGGAAGGGGGGTGTTTTATTGAGCAATGCCCCTTTTTAGTATTTGTCCCTTGCCCCTTGCAAAATGCCCCTTGCATAAAATAAGACTAAGACAAGTTCCCCCACCCCAGTGCACACCACTGACAAAGATCAATGTTAAAAAATAAGTCCTTTGAAAAATTCCACAGTATAATGCTGAGGCCATAAGTAAATAAAGGCTATAAAACACATACCGTAATTGTATATGCATAGGTATGGCATACGTGTCATTAGAATGATTCGAATTTAGTGAGAGGGCCAAAGCCAAAAATGAACAAGACAGTCAAAGTTCTGTCTTCTTGTTCAACTTATTGCATTGAAATTTTGTTATTAGAAAAAATTATTCCATATTCTTTTTTTATTTTTCAAAATTTTCTGACTTGTCTGTTTCTATTTTTTCCTCGTACCAATTAACTATCTAGTGACAAAATAATCGGTTGATGCGTTAATATAGCAACGTTTCCTGGTGCTTCTTATTTCCCACCTGATGCAATTCTATCAAGAATAAATAACAAGTAAACATAATGATGCTTAATACAGAATCTAACTGTATTACGAGGTGCGGCAGAAAAGTAATAAGACTGGCAATACTGAACCGATCTGGTAACCTTGCGCTATTGTCGATGAGACAGGACGGTTATCAGGACCATCCATGACTCAGTTCGTGAAGTTGTGCGTCAGGAATATCCCAATAATAACCAAAACTTAAAAAAACAGAATTTTGATATCAATAGATACATCAAAAGAATTGGCTTTTTATGCTGATTCTAAATATACAAGATTCATTAAGTTTAGTGTTACCCAACAAAGGCTACGAGCCTGAGAACATTTGCCTGCTCTTTGAAAAATGGGGGAAATACCCCCAAAAAGTCAAGGAATCTTTTTTTTTTTTTTTTTTTTTTTTTTTTTTTTTTTTTTTTTTTTTTTTTTTGCCAGAAGAAAGATCATGGATGAGTGTTTATTTGTTGTACTTTTTGTTTTTTGTGATTGTATCAAACCAATGGTTCTATAATATCGAGAGACAGCTCATTCGAACAGAGATTAAGGTTCTAGTGCCCTTTCAAAGTGACCCCAATGATTGGCCGTCTTTTTAGGACTTTAAAAACCATCCGAAAAGCTGTAACAGACATTCTCATGATTATAACGGTTGAAGACTTTCAGCGCTGCTTCGAAGAGTAGAAACAACGTCTCTATCGGTGTGTAGTGCCAAGAAACTACTTTGAAGGGGATAACATTGATTTTTGAACTTAATAAAACTGTATTAAGAAAATAAAATGAGCCTCATTACTTTTCTACCACACCTCGTATATTTTGTTGTTATCGTGCCAAGTTCAAAAAAGAATTTTGGAACAAGATTATTCACTATTATAAACCTAAACACTTTAAAAAACAATAAAATTCTCAATTCATTGTGTTCAAGAAATTTCCAATTATTGGGTTCTTTGACGTACTTCTACTTAAATTGCATCCTAGTTGTCCTTTCATTTAGTATCTATTGCTAACCAATAGATGATTCATAATGCCAATTTCATAAAACATAATTCCAAAAAAGGTGTTAAAGCTTATACCTAAAAAAGGCAGATTTTTGTGACGTCTTAAGCGATAAAAATTACCAATCAGAAAAAAACACAATGGAAAGTAAAGCTGACTTATAAGAAAGGCAAGTAAAAATTAAACTGGCTATTCATGGATAACAACTGAAATGCCTGTTTTTAAAAAATTGATTATAATCCATTGTTAATCCTGCGCCAGGTAAAATCCTTAACCGAAGGCCCATATAGAATCGACTTTGGTACTCATTCTTGTTGGTTACCAAGGAGGGTATCATCACAATAAAATGCTTACTGCACCATTTTATGTAGTGATAATGAGGATTGGCATAGAGGCAAGGTAATTTCCTTTCACGGAGGAACATCAGTACAATTTAATGGGGTCATGGAATAGGCCGTGACTTTTATCTATTGCTTTATTATGTCTTCTTGAGAAAAATGGTAAACTATGACTTTTGAGCTGACAACAAAACATCAAGGCTTCATTTAATACTGCCTCGAATAAAACTGCATCAGGTATGTCCCACAACGGATCTGTCACAAAACAATGCACATGCATGAGAAAAGAAAGGGTGCTGTGATCCAACTTGTTTCTTAAATATAACGCAGGCATTTTCGAAGACCATATTACCTTTCCGTGATGTATAAATAACAGTTCAATAGGAAAAATCCTTTTATTAGACAGTAAACCGCAACACATTAATCTCTGGATATTTCGGTCACATATACAGTAACCGTCATCAGCAAAAGACGCTAATGACGCTGCTGATAACGAACACTGTATGCATGGAAAAAATATCCAGATACTATTTTTTTGTGGTTCACTATCTAATAAAAGGATTTACCCTATTGAACTGTTATTTATACGTTGTTTCTTAAAGAACCCTTAATGAGATTGAAGATATAAAATTGTCTGTCCGCAGAGCACTGGAGCGGGACAAAGTTGTCCTGGAAGGAACAACAGTACTGCCATGACTTTAGAAAGGGTCTGAAACAACAACTTCTATCGCCATCCTTACGAATACCTAAAAAGGACCAAAACTGCACAGGTTGTAGATTGGTGTTTTTGATGATTTCAAAAACAAGTGAGAATGGATGTTTCAAGGAAACATCCACAAGTGGAACCATTCTCCACTGGGTGCTTGGAAATTCCCCATCAAAATCTAAGGTTGCTGAAAATCTACTCTACACCAAAATAATACAGGGAATCGTACCAGAAATAGCAATCGTCTGATTGATACGTTTGAGCTGATTCAAACGAGGATACTGGCATTGATTCGCAATTTAATTTGCAAACATAGCTTTAGGTAGAACTTGGCACATTTCTTGGCAAACTATCCAATATTTTGAGATCAAAATTTCCACCAAACTTACTGTCATTAGCTTAAAATTTTGCTCCGAAAGACATGTCTTTGAAATTTTGCAGGGTGTTAGATCTCGCAATGTCTTTAAAAAATGGGCTGGTGCGAGCCGAAGCATCTGCTTTGATGAAATCTGTCATAATTTCCTTCAAACAGCTTTCCACCCTGCTGAGAAGTAAATGAAATCCTACATCTTCACTATGAAAATCCACATTAAATCGTTTCACCATTGACAAAATGTAGTCAAAAACATGCGTTGTAAAGCGCAGTTGCTGATGAGTATTTTGTCTGCCAAGATAGGATTAAAATAAAGATCGAATGTCCCTCCTCTCATTACTCTATATGGCGTTGAGCCACATTCTCACTGGCCATCTTGTTCTGTTACGGTAAAGCGGGACAGCCCTCAGCTATAATCAAAATCAAAAAACTATGTGCATGCTGGTTTTCAAAAGGGCGTACCAGCCATATATCAGGGATGACTGGGTGTATTAAGTAGAAACTTTAAGGGCATGTTCAGAAGGATGTTCGAAAGTTATCAGAGGGCAGCGAATCCCTCTCCACTTGCCCTATTTGAAGTCCCCCACCTTAAACACTGAGCAAAATTTTGTTTAAAAACAGTCAAAAGGCCCAATAACTATGCCCCTCGGGCTGTCAGGTCTTCCATACCCCCCGGGCAAGGGAATGTAAATTATGCAATTTGCACGTTGTTTACATAAAGGATCTGAAAAATTAATTATTTAACCTCTTTTATTCACCTTTTTACCGACACTATCCTATCTGCATAATACCTTCCGCCAGAACACTTAGTTTTTGTAAGTGCTTGCGTACGAAACAGTAAGTTTTCCATTGTTTTAGAGGGTAGGTGGCTCACTGATAGCATATTCTTTGTGTAATTCAGAAGTTAGATGGCGATATTGCTCAAAGAAAATTTGTAAGTTTAGCCAGTAAAAATAGCCAGTAGGTGGCTAACCGATACCATATTCTTTGAGTAAGTTCCAATTAGGTGGCAATATAGCTTAAAGAGAATTTGTAAATTTAGCGTAAACATCGTCTTTGAGTAACTGATTTGGAACGAGTTCCCTTGGAAAATAAGAAAAAAAAAAAAAAAAAAAAAAAAAAAAAAAAAAAAAAAAAAAAAAAAAAAAAAAAAAAAAAAAAAACATGCCCGTGACCACCCTTCTCAACACTAATAAGAAATTAAAGCTTCTACGAAAAGATAATTTTTCCAGAAAAACTGCACGAGAAATACTAAAACCCAAAACGAGTAGAAATAAAGTCATATAATGAATCAAATATACGAACAAATAAGTATTACTATGATCAGACATTCCATGGTATTGAACTACAAGTAAGGAACAACTCGACCCAATAGTAACCGAAACTAAAAAAAAAGTTTCGACAGCAACTGATACATCAAAGGAATTGGCTTTTTATGCTGATTCCAAATACATAAACTTCATTAAGTTTAATGTCACCCATCAACAGCTATGAGCCTGAGCCTAAAAAAGGGGAAACACCCCAAAAACGTCAAGCGACCTTAACGAAAATCACACCATATCCGAGAACCCTGCTATCAAGGTTTCAAGCTCCTATCTACAAAAATGCAGAATTTTGTATTTTTCGCCCGAATTTTGTATTTTCTGTTCATTTATTTTAATTTTTTTTCCAGATAATGTCGAATCTATGGTATATGGTATATCTATGGTATAATATCGAATCTATAGGGGGTGGTAATATCGAACCTAGGAAATAGATAGACGGCTCATTCAAGTAGGAATCAATAGTCCTAAAAAAACAGAAAGAAGCTTTCCGAAGAAAAGTGGAGCCATATCAAACTTAAGACATTCAGAAATAAAGTCCTATAATAATTCAAAACTCAAAACAACCAAAGACGCAAGTTAAAGAATAAATGAAATCCAAAACGAAAATTAAAATAAAGAATCACATTAAACATAACGATAAGAAATACTGATATAGATGAATAAATAAATCTTAAAACAAGCAAAAATTAAACTGAACATTCAATTCAAACTTAAAACGAACAAAAATCACTTCAAGCAGGAGTTTAACTACTGCCCCCTTCCCCCTCTTTTAAATGTAAAATTGTAAAGCCTAATGCGTCATTTGCCTTTTATTCAAAACTATTTATATTTTAAGAGTGTGCTTTGTTTTTCAAAACATCGACAAAAACTAAAAAAATAGATTACTAAAATAATCGAGATGAGAGAAAAGAACTAGCGAAAATAAACTGAATATTTAGTATATAATTATACTAATCCAAGGAAACTCGGCAATTCAAAACTTTTTCATTTTTTTTTTTTTTTCAAAATTATAAACATGAAAAAAAATGCGTCTAGTATAATTTGTTTTCAGTAAAGCGTGAGTGAGGCAATAGGCTTTACAACTTTTACGGTTAGAGGAGGGGGAGAAGACAGCCAAATTAATTTCTGTTCCTTTTATATTGCCAAAGTTTGTTATTGGTTAATATAATGAATATTTCTCCATTTTCACGTCTTTGGCTTAAGAATTTGTATTTTTTCCGGAGTGGTTGTATCGAGCCTATGGTGGCGCCATGACACAAAGAAGAAGTTCGCATTATCTGCGGTTAGAAGAAAAGGAATAGCGAGAATCAAATTTATACAATACTCGGCATATGTGCCGAGTGGCACGCGGTTAAGTATGGTTCTAAAACAAAGGTGATCTGAGAGAAAGTGGACTTGACTACGGATTGCTTTGGTACTCGTCTGACTGACCCTATTTAAACAGTAAGTTGTATGAAAAATGTGGTTCAATTCCGCTTTCTAGGGCTGTAATGAGAGAAAGGTTGAGATAGGTATGACACAATCTATGGAGGATAGATTGTAGATTGCTAAAGATCGTCCTTTGCAGCCAACCATCTAGACCAAATGAAAAAAAACAGGTCGTCCGCGATTTGGGTGGAAGGAGGTTGTGAGAAAGGATTTAAGGGGCTTTGGAACTTCTTGGGGAGGCATAAAGAGATAGGCTTTAAGCAGGCTGGGATGGAGATTACATAGAAATTATGAAAAATCAATATACAACATTATCGACTGCAGAAGTAGGAAAAATGGAGAAATTTACTTAAAACAACGCCATCTATTTTATGCTTAAAACTGAAACCTTTTGTCGGGTTTGGACAATGAATAGATACCCAATTGTTTAACTTGTCTGTTCAAACTAAAAAAAAATCCCGTATATCTTCCATAATTACAAGCATAAAGTGATTGAAAAAATACTAACCTTTTAATGCAGATAAACTATGTCATCTATTGATATTTCACACGAGACATATAAATATTCACCTTTAAAACAATGTTGAATAGCTACTTTTACTATGCTCTACATTTAAAAGTAAAAAAAAACATTAGATAAGTATTTTCAGTCAAATTGTGTCATATTGCAACGCAGTTGAGTTCAATGCTCGCAACATTAGCTACATGTGCTATAATTTTGGTCTGTATTGCCGGAATATGAAGGTGGTTATCTTATATTATATTAACCTATGCAAGAAAATACTTAAAAACACCTTGAGCACTGATGTCAGTCTCGAGTCCCAATAAGGAACATGATGGGCTTTTCTTCTTGGATCTCCTAATGCTGTAATTACATTGTTCAAAGCCAAAAGCCCCGAGTTGTATCCACCATCCACATTTGAGCCAAACCTTTCAGACCCAGCCAGATCAACAAAAGACATTCTTGAAGTAGACTCAATGTAAGCATCGCCTGAAAGTAAGTGTATATATAGCAAACGTGACTACATAAAAATCATACCTGTAACTTAGAAGATGGATATTTGTTGGGAATAATGTTTAAAGCGTTAAACTTTATTTATGCAATACCAAGGGACATGTAAAATATACAAGCATTTCTCGAAATAAATCTCTTATTAAAATGAAATATTAACCCTACTCTTAATGGGACCCGAAATAAACCTGATTCATCTGAAAACCAAAAAGTATCAATAGCAAAGTTTTCTCAGTATCAATAGCAAAGTTTTAGGTACCAAGATAAAGACACACATAGAAGAAAGTGCTGTTCGTTAGTATCTTTTTTCTTAGTTTCGGAAGCCAACCTAAGTCTACTGTCCTTCAACTTTTCCCTTTAGAACGGAAATAAAATTTTAAGACCTTTGCTGAAACTAGAGGTTCGTTCCTGATTTTCATTGTTTCATCTTAAACTGTTTGACTTACTTGATACGACCTAAAACATTATCACATTCGTTGATTCTTTGACTTTACTCTTTGATTTTAATCCCTTTTGACTCTTAAAAAGGGCACCAAATTTCTAACTTGCAATCGGATTAGCTCCCTCAAATGTGCCTATGATATTACTATCTATTAGAGTGCTATACTACCTATGATATTATTTATATGCCGTTTTGAAAACCTACATGAATACAGTTTTTTCAATTAATTGAAACTCCCCCTAAAGAAGCTCTAAAAGTTTCACCTTAATATGCTTAGCGTATAGAAGTAGTACCAGCTAGCACTAGTAGTAGTACCAGTAGTAATATTAATAGTAGCAGTAGAACTAATAGTAGTAGCCTTAGCCTCAGTAGCAGTAGTAGCATTAGTAACAGTAGCATGAGTAGGAGCAGTAGCATTAGGATGCAAATATTGTCTTTTGGTTAGTTCAACATGCCCCAGAACAAGCCCTGTAAGTTTCAACTTCAAACGCCAAACCGTTCCTAAAATATTGTTGATACACCCTTTTGAAAACCTGCATACAGATGGCTTGTTGTGATTCAATTAACCTTCCCACCTCAATACTCCCTGAATATTTCACCTTTATATCCTTAGGCATAGTTGTAATAGTAGTCACAGTAGTAGCATTAGTATTAGTACTAGTATTGGCAGTAACAGCACTACTACTAGTAAAAGCAGCAGTATTGCCTTTTGGTCAGTTGAACATCCCCTTCATCAAGTCCTGGAAGTTTCAACTTAATATAATTAGCCGTTACTATGACATTGCCAGTAAGCCCTCTTAATAGCCCGTATATTCGCGTACTTCCTAAAATTGTCATCTTAACATTCTTAGCCTTACAAGAAGTTGCAATATAAATAGTAGTTGGAATAGTGGTAGTAGCAGTAGCATGCACATGTTGCCTTTTGGTCAATTGACCTTCTCCTTTTAGCATTCTCTAGAAGTTTCAACTTAATCCCCAAATCCATTCTTGAGATACGTCCTTTTGACAACGTGCATGCACAAAGTGTGTTTTGATTTAGTTTAAATCCCCCATCCCAATATTCTCTCGAATTTTAACCTTAATACACTTAGCCTTAATAATTCTAATGTCACAGTAGTAGTGGTAGAAGTAGGAGAAGTAGTAGCAGTAGTAGTATTGAATTAGTAGTGGTAGTAACAGTAGTAGCGGCAGTATTAATAGCAGTAGTAGCATGTACATGTTGCCTTTTAGTAAGTTAAATATCCCCCACATGCTGCACTGGAAGTTTCATCTTGATACGGCAGTCGTTACAAGAATATTGCTGATACACCTTTTGATAATCTGTATACACACAGTATGTTTTGAGTTAGTTCAACTTTATAAGTTCTCTAGCGCCACCAGTGTTATGTCTGGCGGTGCTGCTTGAGTACAGTAAAGCGATCAAGTGGTCCCAAGAGTTCTACAAGTTCTTCCCGCACTGATATTTACAACCAATGTGGGTATGACAAGTGTACTATCTATGGTAGAGTAAGTGCCACGCTATTTGGCCCAAGGTGCCACGACCTGTGTCACCACTAAAGACTAATAATATGCTTGGAGGGCGACAGTTCCTCCAGTCGATATTATAATGACAATAATTCTCAATACTCCTTTTTTAAGCCCACCAGGGTTCGGGTAAAAATAATCTAATACAGTCGTAGAAACAACTCACTTTAACCTACCAATGTGAACTCCAACATCATTGTCTGAATTTCAAACGGGAACTACGAAGTCTAAACATGAACTAACTGAGAAATATATGTACACATAGAAAGAAAAGTTGCCTCAGGCATAGCCCAGTGTGAACACGGGACAATTAAATATATAAAACCACAAGCAATTGAATTTGGATTGTCAGTAAACTAAGAATCAATAACCCAAGATTTAGCTAGCCCGTGTGATGGCTCATTTCTCTTGCAAAATCGTTGCCTTGACAACAAGCTAGCCTCTACGGGAGTTTAACTTATAAGTAAAATTATTTTGTTGGTAAGTCTAAGCAAAAAAGGAAAAGGGACATTTATCTGATAAAAAAGGGCACGGGCACCAATGAACTTTCCCATCAACATTTTCTCAGATGTTCCTTTCAATATACTCAGCCTAGGTAGTAACTCACTACAGAAGCGGTAGCTTTAGTGGTAGCAGTGGTAGCTGTAGCAGTATTAGTAGCGTGCAAATATTGGCTTTTTTGTCAATTCATCATCTTCCTTATCATTTCCGGAAACTTCCAAATCCGGAAATATCAGTCATATCTATTTGCGCCCTATTCAAATAATGTGTTTTGATTTAGTTCAAAACTCCCCTCAACATTCTCTGAAAAACTTAGCCGAATTCCCCACGTCTTTTTGGAAAGAAAAGGTCAAACATTCCCTCATTTCCCAATAACATAAAATATGTAAACAAAAGACGACCTATACTACAAAGCTCACTCTTTAATTACCATCAAATCGTATCTACTTTTTATACGAGTTGCTGCGATGTAATTTAGGATACCAGAGATGTTTTTAATGTACACGGAAGGACAGAAAAAGGCATAGCAGGAAGGATCATTCTAAGGAATACACCATGAGATCTCTCATAGGGCCAAACGATTATAATATGATAAAATACATACTTGGTAAACAGCATAACTTAAATATAAAAATAAAGTACAGACTTAAAAGACAGCCTATTGGAGCTAAAAGAAAGCACTTTATATGCTAGCTAATAATGAGCCTTAACTTCGAAAATAGCTCAAGTGGTAACTAAGAAGATTTCTGTACAGGTGCTAAAATACTTAGTTACAAATTTGGAAGTAACTGATCATTCATAATTGGGTTAAGTTTTGTACAATTTGTTACAAACCTGATTAGAACTGAGTCTTCCCTAGTGTTATATTAAATTAAAACTGCATTTTTAATAAAACTAGGAATAGCGAATAAGGTGATGATAACTCTAAAGCTAACCCATCTAATGGATCTATAAAATATGTTTGTGCAGTGTTATTTCATAGCATTCATGTCATTTCTAGAAATCTATCATCTCTCTATATTTTATATTTACTCTTTTTTTTATTATTGATATTTGCTACAAACTAGTTTTACTCCCATTTTTTTTTTTTTTTTTAAGCGTTTTAAGTCTGATCACACTCGGGACTCATCCTGAAAACTTTTGTCTAACAGCAACATTATTAATAATTATATTCAATTCAATCCACTTCAATTATAATTAATATTCAAAGATACTTGTTTAAAACCTGTTAATAGATAATTTCCCAAATATATAATTGAATTTTTTTCTATTTTCAGTGACGTAGTCTAGAAACTCAAAAGTCAAACGTTATTATTTTAAGCAACAGCAATGCGGGTACCTTCAATCCATCTCTGCTTCACCACAATAGTCAACACCATGTGAGAGTGTTTAGTAAGGCTTGAACCAAAAGACGTCATAGACTGGAACTGAGAACGAAGTTTCATTCCCCTATCCAGACAACATAGAACTTGATCCATTGAGATGCAGTCTATCTCAGTCAAACCTGAGACAATAACAGCGCCCTTAAGAGAAAAATAAAAGATGAGAAACAACAAGACTCTGTTATTCCAATAGGAGTTTATACATAATGAAACAAACTCACATACACTGAAGTGGGGCAACAGTACCCAAAAAAAAGTTTCCACGAGATTGGAGGGGTCAAACTTGCCATCAATTTTTGAGCTGGGGTGGAGGAAATCAAATGGTAGATATAAGGTTTACGTTTTGGCAGAAGTGCCCATTTTCCACTTGGCATAAAACAAAAATTTAGCTAATTGGAACCTTCAGAATGGGCAAAGGCTATAAAAAAAACCCAATAAAATCTAATAAGAAAAAAAAATAGACGTCATGTCTGAATAGCTAAGCTTCTAATCGCAGCGAACGAAGCAAGCGGAGGTAGGCTACGTCAAGCTATATGTAAGCTTTTTCTGAAAATCCACCAAATTAAAAAAAAAGTAATAGGTGTCTCAATTTTAAAAAGATTTGGCATTTTTTTGAAACATTGCGAATGGAGATTGGTTTTAAGCCCAAAATAATTACGTAAAACATCTTTTCAACATACACTTGTATACTCCATTCTTCAAAATATAATAAAGTTATAAATAAAAATGCTAAATAGTTATAATAATAACAATAATAGAACCTTTTAAAGAGCAATGATTGAACACTTTATAGAATTACCTTCGTGTGTTTGTGTTTGAATTCTGTGTCCTACTATCAGGCATTTTGTCAATTTATTTTCAACCTACTTCTCATCGACCAATTTGTTTCAAATTGTGAAAAAACTAGCATCCAATGGCAACATACTTTTATGAAAAAAAAAAACAATACAGCAGAGACCTTGTAAAAGTGATTCTTTGATAGCTATGTTTTTTTACTAGTTGCAACTCAAAATCTGAATCTGTGACATATTTTATTGTTGCTTAAAGAAATTGATAAGTGTCCTAGCTCTAAAAAAGTCTGATAAATAGTGGTTCCGGCTTTTAACAGTCATTTTCAATTTCATTTTCTCGGTTCATAATTGATTCAAATCTAGCACGCAATTTTCAATCCGACAAAAATGTGTTCTTGTCAAAAACAACTCAAATTAAATTGTCTTGTTTTTAGCTTGGAGAATAAATCCGACCCAAGAAGACGGGTTATTAATTTACAGGAACTAAAAGTTGGTCGAATTCCAAAAAGAGCACGTCATAGAAAACTTTGATGAATGATCAAGAGTAATTGTTTCTTCATTTAGCTCTGATTTGGTATCAAATCCTACTCTTGTTTAGGGACAAAATTTCTAGTTGCCACATAGTCCCAGGACAACTCTAAGTAGTGAGACGAGTTTCAAATTGGCGAAAACTGTTTTCAATACTGATAAGCTCAATATCTGGACTTAAGCTATGCCCGGCAAATTTGACATTTTATTAGAAGAAGTGGATAGATCAAAATGAAAGGTAGTCAGTCTTATTCAGACTCACCTTCTTCAAACCAGAGAAGACAATATTCTTGAAACTACTGTTCTACTTTTAGATATACACTTGATGTTGATCAGCACGGTGCCCGCTTCATTCCGTTTCCGCTCCCTAGAAGGTTCCCTATCAACTTCATTTCTGTGCCGGCAAGAACAGAAAAGTGATAATGCGATTTTCTTGCAAAAAGGATGGCTTAAAATGTACCTGGGCTTGTGAAAATCTCTATATTATCCAACGAACTAGTGTTTGCCCCCAGCAAAGGGAAGCTCTTTGACAGAATGTTTTGTTTTTTTGTTTGTTTTTTTTTATCTTGCCAATTATGCCTTTCGGCTTCCCCTCCTCGTCCTTATTCTTACTCACTTTCACAAAACTAAAGATTCTAGGCACACTGGACTTTACCTGGACCCAATCTTGATTGTTACCACAAGCACGAGACAGCCATTTTTCTGTCAAGCACCAAGTTTAATATACGTCTGCGATCCACACCTCTCTCTTAACATCACTATTCCTCAGAGCCTTGAGCTCCAAACAATTGTCTTGACTTCAAATATTTAGTTTCATGTTCATCAGCGAACAAACGACAAATCTGAACACATTTTCTGATATATACTAAATCAACATTTTATTGCCTCAACCTCAAATTCAACCACAAAAAACTCGAATTCAAGTTAGACCTAGAGCGGTAAAATTTTCAGATTTGGAGTCAGCACATATTTTTTAATCAGTTAGCGAAATAACCATTTGTATAGCAATTTGTATATATATAATTGCAATTCCTGAAATATCTAAATAACGCAAGAGCATAATTATGGCGTTATTCTTTAGTTTCAAGTCACTACGCCACCGTGCCCCGGCACGGCTACGCGGTAGGCTTGTATATATTGATTCTAATTGTCGCTTGTCTTCTAACCGCAGACAATGTGAGCTTCCTCTTGATGTCATGAGCCGGGCCCCGGCACGGGTACGTGGCAGACTTGTATATATTGATCCTCATTGTCACTTGTCTTCTAACTGCAGACAATGCGAGATAATATAAGATATATATTATACTTCTTTAAACAAGCAATAATTGTATATTTATATATTTATTCATAAATTTTTTTCTCAAAAACGGTTCATTTTTTCTTTTTTTGGCAAATTGGCATCCTGAGATTTTCTGGCCTTCAAAATTGACTTATATAGGTCACGAGTTAGATAAAAATCATTAAGAGCCTTAACTTTGGAAAAAGATTCACGTGAGTGAGGTCATATTTATGACCACATTTCAAGAGAATAAATTACATCATTTCTCGCTGTCGCTTATCTTCTAACCGAATATTTCTTTGTTCTTCACTTTCAATTTTGACTCGCTGAGATTGTCGTAAGAATGACATCTTGGTACGTTTGTAATTGGTGCCACTTCTGAGGCAAATAGGACGTATATGTGAGCTTGAAATGTCCCCATAATTATAAAGTTACTCATACGTTTTTTTTCCAAAACTAAGCCTCTTAACGAATTTTTTCAAACTCGTAACCTATAAATAGCTTTTTTTTTCTTACCAGAAAATCCCAGGATGCCAATTTTCCAAAAAGAACATAGAGCCGTTTTCGAGAAAAAATACATGCATAAATAAATATACAATTATTGCTCGTTGAAAGAGATAAGATAAACTGAAGCTAGATGAGTGTTGTCAAGAAAGCAAGAGCTAATCGTGAACAATTTAAAAGAATCATAAAAAAATAGACTGATTACGTTTTCGCAAAAAAGGCGAGGCAATCAGATTTAAATTTCTATGGCTAACTGACAAGGCTTTAAAAATAATAACAAAACTCTTAAACAAATTATCGTTGTGTATTGCTTTTTGAACACGTAGGTTTTGGCTGCATAATTTCACAAAATACGCTTCTCAGGTTAATGAAATACAAGGAAACGCATTAAATATTCTTGTTCTTCAATTTTTAACAGAACAAAATACACCCTTTATCTTTTCTAAAAGTATAAAAAATGTATTTAGTTACATTACATCTTGTCGCTCATTTGACGGATTGAGAAACCTTTATTTGGCAGAGAATGCAGAGTATGCAGAGAATGTGTGCACACAAACAAATTTGTTGTCTGAGAAAATCAATCATACATTGTACCAAAAAGCAATACGCTACACAATACACTTAGGTTATTTTGCTAATTTTTTCATACGCACTGTTTCATCCGTATCAAGAAAAGCGTTGCAAGAGGGATCAGGAGTAAGTAGATCATGGATTTCATCATTATGTATCTCATAGTAGCTGACACACAATGAAATGCTCCGTTTCGGCAACAACTGCAAAAAGTAATAAAGATTTATTATCCTGGAACTTTAATTTGAAGCTTTCCAGAAGACAAGCCTATTAAATTCACAAAACAAACAAAGAGAAACTTTAAAAAAAATGAATTATTGGTGGTTTTGATCTTACTAAGCAGTCAATTCTCTAGAGACTAGAAGAAATCTAAGATTTTTCCTGTTTCCACGTGGATTTGAAGAAGAAGAATGGATTTAAGCAAACTTTAGTATGAACTGCTCAGGACCATCCCTACAAATTTTTCAATCAAGTTCTGTGAGTTTAAATGTGAAAAAAAATTCACAAATTAATAAAACCCATCAGACATCTGAGATACATATTTAAAGATTCTGAACAAAAACGAAACTTTTAAATTGTAATCTTAGCAACATTTCTATTTCGCTAGAGTTATAATTCTAACCAGGCAAAAGTAGGGGGAAGGGAGAGGGAGGTATTCCTTGAGGTTCGTTTGAAGGATTCCTTCTCCCTAGAAAAAGGAGAACAACGTATTCACCCCCATGATTGAAATTATTCTAACAAAACACAAAAATAACCAAAAGAAAAATATTAAAGCTCTAAAATTTTAGCATCTCTCAGCATTTCTAGATTTATCATTTGCGGCTCGTCAATTTCTTTTAAATCTACGAATGCTAAGAATGTTTCGACTTGAAACCCATTACTTCAAGCAAGAAGTGCAAAAGCTATCTTGAATAGTTAATACCATCGTTAGCCTGCTGTTAAATAGCCTGCTGTTAAATAGAAGAAGAAGAGGACCATCGTGTCCAAAATGAAATAAAAACACGAGTCTCTTGAAACGAATGAGCTATTGGGTTCCTAAAACCCTTGGGATAATTCAACAAGCTGGGTATATATATATGCATGGGGGTTTATTTCACGAGAGATAGAGAAGAGCAGCAATGATTGGGACAAAAAAAAATTAAATTACTATCTAGTCGTTCAAAGACCTCCTGATACAATCTTACTTACCACCTGTCAAAATAAAATCAGATTAGTGAGCCACAAATTACAACATGCAGAAACATTTTATGATGATTATTTACTTTATCATTAAATTCCCGGAAAAGTTATTTTCGTTTTCTCGGAAAATTATTGAAATATAACATGCATTCTTTGCATTTGGGTAATGATTTGCATTTTAAGAAACGTGAGTGGACATCTCTCCCGGAGATTGTTGAATAAAAAACACAAGCATTGAAATTTGGAATGTTACCCTCTAGTTTTTAACCATCATACCCCCTAACCACAGATAAGCCTACAAGTTCATTAAAACAAGCAAAGTTACAAACACTAAAGATCAATATAGATCAATAGTAGAGGTGACCCTAAAGCTCCCAAGAGAACACCCTGCTGCCACCTACAACTTTTTTACATAGTTTATGTCTGTTTGTTGTCAGTGAGAATGGAAAAACAGGAACTTTGTCACTCCCTTCTTGTTGTTGTTCGATGCAGATGTTATGAGTTTCCGGGAAACAGTTAATGACACTTCCTTCTTGTTGTTGTTCAATGCAAATGTTGTGAGTTTCCAAGGTAACAGTTAGATCACGTGTTTCCTTCTCAGCCAATCAGAGGACTTTGTTTACATAACAATTTGACCTTGAGATTTCGTATATAACGGGCATGCAATGTGATTCAATTATCGGAAAGTATTGTGACACAATGGATAGAACAATTGACATAATTGATGAGCTTGAGGCCTTGGCACCCACAATTAGCAATGTAAGTGCATTTTTATTTTCAAACGAATTTTCCTTGGACACCCTCCAGTATATTCAGCTAAAACGTAAATATATTCCTTTACCCTCAAACCCCCCCCCAACAAACCTAACCACCACACAATCTTTATACTCAATGCAAAACGTAAATATATTCCTTTACCCTCAAACCCCCCCCCCAACAAACCTAACCACCATACAATCTTTATACTCAATGCAAAACGTAAATATATTCCTTTACCCTCAAACCCCCCCCCCAACAAACCTAACCACCACACAATCTTTATACTCAATGCAAAACGTAAATATATTCCTTTACCCTCAAACCCCCCCCCCCCAACAAACCTAACCACCATACAATCTTTATACTCAATGCAAAACGTAAATATATTCCTTTACCCTCAAACCCCCCCCCCCAACAAACCTAACCACCATACAATCTTTATACTCAATGCAAAACGTAAATATATTCCTTTACCCTGAAACCCCCCCCCCAACAAACCTAACCACCATACAATCTTTATACTCAATGCAAAACGTAAATATATTCTTTTACACTCAAAACCTAACCACCGCAAAAAAGAAATACCTTTTCGATAAATTTAGCCTTTCTCTGTGACATCCGTCGCTATTGTTATTAAGCCGCTAACTTGACTATACATTTCCGCAAGGTTATAATTACCTTGTCACCCCTCTTCCAGTTTTGTTTACAAACGCGGTCTAGCCCAAAGGATTGTTCTTCCCGTCAAAATAAAACGATTTTAAGCAAAATTAGATTGTGGATTCGTAACCTGTATTTGCCGGAGAACCGGTGAAATGCATTCTAAACAAAATAATTGCTAACAATATATTTAGGACATTATGTAAAAGGGAGGAGGGGGCAATACATCGCTTCTAACAGCTTTGCTGTAAAGTAAATTATGTAAAAGGGAGGGGGGCAATACATCGCTTCTAACAGCTTCGCTGTAAAGTAAATTACGTAAAAGGGAGGGGGCAATACATCGCTTCTAACAGCTTCGCCGTAAAGTAAATTACGTAAAAGGGAGGGGGGCAATACATCGCTTCTAACAGCTTCGCTGTAAAGTAAATCACGTAAAAGGGAGGGGGGCATTACATCGCTTCTAGCAGCTTCAGTGTAAGTAAATTATGTAAAGGGGGGAGGGCAATGTCTTCAATTCTACCGCCATCATTGTAAAGTAAAAACAAACTATTTCTTCGCATTAAAAGTAAGGGGGGGGATTCGGTGTGTAGACATGTACACCCATTGACAAGAAAACTAATGTGTAAATATATGCGTTGCGTCTCTAGGCATGTTTTTAATTTTTTTCAAGCTTTCAATAAAGTTTCATTTATATTCCGGGCGTGAATCCAGGATTTTTGTTGGGGGAGTGGGGTTAGCACTTTTAATAGTGACAAAATAGAAAAGATAATTGTTTCTTCCTCATTTAGTGATTTTAGCTATAACATTTGTCTTTATTGATCTAGCATGCGCGTGAATAAAAACCTGAACGTTCATATAATAATGCTTTGAGTTATTTCTGAGAAAAGTTGAATTTATTATAATCAAACTATGATTTTCAGAGTTTAGGTTGCTTTCGACAAAGATTTCTCCTTACATACGGGAAATTTCCACAAGATGATTGATCCATGGCCCTTCTAAATGTGATAGAAGCTACTACACCCTGCTTCAATCTCTTTTTACGTATTCAAACTGAATTCTCGTATAACAATGCTTTGAGTTATTCCTCAGAAAATTGACCCCTCCAAATATTTACTCAGAGGAGCGGGTGCTGAAATGTAAAACGTTACCTATTTGCCAATCATTTTCACAGTTTTCAAGTTGAGATCCTTGAACACACTCCCTCCTTCTCAGTTTATTCTATGAAAGTGAGCTGTATTTGTTAGAGTTTCAGAATCATTACATATTTATTTAATTTAAGCACTTTTTTTTCAGATATAATAATGTTCGGTGTGATTGACACGGAATATATTGGTCTGAAATATTCCTCAACTGGCATTATTTTCGAAGCAGCTTTCTTACTCCTAGACAATCAACGACGTGAAATTCATTGCTATAAATGGAACATCAGATACAATATGTATAAGTACGAGAAAAACAGATGGCGTCCAACACTAAATTTTATAAATCGAAATGGCTTTTACGCTAAAACCATACGAGCACATAATGAAAATGGCTATGAAATAAAACATGTACAAGAAGAAATTCAGGAAATATGCAGTTTTTTCGGTGTGCAAGCTGTTTATGTTAAGGGAAACGTGCCAACTGATAAACTCTTGCTAGAAAAATGTGATAAAAACATAGCATTATTCAATTTAGAAGACTTCAAATGTGAGAAATACCCGCATTCAGTCCATGACCCAGAAGATGAAGTTAGATATTTCGCTGAGTGGATACCGGAAAAGATACCTGACATGGAAAAATGCATCAGATATCCAAAGTCCTAAACTTGCTCCTCCTCATATCAAATGGATTAAGCTTCTTTTTTTTAAATATGTCATTATTTTTTCAAATGTTTTTAAATATGTTTAAGCAATAAATATCTTAAGCCTCAACCGTTTTTATTCTTTAGAATAATCCATCGCCATGAAAATTATACTTTCAGATTCAACATGTCAGGGAACACACTTTCAGGTTCAGCATGTTGGAGAACCCTAAATAGTCACCCCTAAAAAGGTAAGTTAACCCTAAAAGGTTAAAGAATTTCTCTGAAATTACACTTTCAGATCCAACAGGTCAGGGAACAAACTTTCAGGTTCAGCATGTAGGAGAACCCTAAATGCTCATCCCTAAAAAAGGTAAGTTAACCCTAAACGCTTAAAGAATTTCTCTGAAATCACACTTTCAGGTTCAACATGTAGGAGAACCCTAAATGCTCTCCCTAAAAAGGTAAGTTAACCCTAAACGCCTAAAGAATTTCTCTGAAATCACACTTTCAGGTTAGGTTAGGTAGGACCCCGACCCCACTACCACAACCCCAAAGGGTTCCAATCCCCCTACCCCAACCCCGAAGGAAGCCCTCCGGTCCTCATAGGTTCCCCAAGCACCCAAAAGACCACCGGGCTCCCAAAGGACCCCCCGGACCCCCAAAGGCCCACACCCGGTCCCCAAAGGCCCACCGGGCTCCCAAAGGACCAATCGGCCCTCAAGTGCCCCCCCCCCAGACCCCCAAAGGCCCTCTCCGGGCCTCCCAATGGCCCACCGGGACCCCAAAAGACCACCGGGCTCCCAAAGAGTCCTCCGGACCCCAAAAGGCCCCCTGAGTCCCCATTTTTTAATACTTTTTATGGCTTTATTATATCTTTTCAGGACAAACTATTTTCTTAATGTCCATCCTAAACCCATTTTACAAGTTGAAGTACCCATCCCTTTCACCCACAACTTTACTATAGTGATTTTTGAATGCTCCAACACCAAGAAATACTTTTCAAAAGGCACTTCAAAACCAGTTCAATTCTTAGTGTCCCTCCTAAACCCATTTTATAAGTTGAAGCATCCATCCTTTTCACCCACAACTTTACTTTACAGCTTTTTGGATACCTCAACACCAAAATATACCTTTCAAAATTCATTTCAGAGCAACATCCTTTCTTAATGTCCCTTCTAAACCCATTTTCCAGCTTGAAGTACCCGTTTTTTTCACCACAACTTTACTTTACGACTTTTTTCCACACCCAAACATCAAGCAATACTTTTCAATGCATTTCACAACAAGTTTTTTTTTTCTTAATGTCCTTCATAAACCCATTTTACAAGTTGAAGTACCCATCCTTTTCACCCACAACTTTACTTTACAGCTTTTTGAATGCCCCAACACCAAGCAATACTTTTCAAAACGCATTTCAGAACCAGTTCCTTTCTCAATGTCCCTCATAAAACCTTTCTACAAATTGAAGTACCCATCCTTTTCACACACAACATTACTTTACAGCTCTTGAAGACCACAACACCAAGCAATACTTTTCAATGCATTTCACAACAAGTTCTTTTCCTAATGTCCCTCCTAAACCCATTTTACAAGTTGAAGTACCCATCCTTTTCAACCCAGAACTTTACCATACAGCTTTTTAATGCCCCAACACCTAGCAATACTTTTCAAAGGTATTTCAGAACCAGTTCATTTCTTAATGTCCCTCCTAAACCCATTTTACAAGTTGAAGTACCCATACTTTTCACCACGACTTTACTATACTGCATTTTTGAATGCTCCAACACTAAGCAATGCTTTTCAAATGGCATTTCAGAACAAGTTATTTTCTCGATGTCCTTCCTAAACCCATTTTACAAGTTGAAGTTCCCATCCTTTTCACCCACAACTTTTCTTTACAGCTTTTTGAATGCCCCCAACTCCAAGCAATACATTTCAATGCATTTCACAACAAGTTCTTTTCCTAATGTCCCTCCTAAACCCATTTTACAAGTTGAAGTACCAATCCTTTTCAACCCACAACTTTACTTTACAGTCTTTTGAATGCGCCAACACCAAGCAATACTTTTCAAATACATTTCAGAACAAGTTTTTTTTTCATAATGCCCATCCAACACCCATTTTACAAGTTGAAGTACCCTTCCATTTCACCCACAACTTTACTTTACAGCTTTTTTGAATGCCCAAATCAAGCAATACTTTTCAATGGCATTTCAGAACTAGTTTGTTTTTTAGTGACCGTCCTAAACCCATTTTACAAATTGAAGTACCCATCCTTTTTCACCCACAACTTTACTTTACAGCTTTTTGATTGCTCCAACACCAAGCAATACTTTTCAAAGGGCATTTCACAACAAGTTCTTTTCTTAATGTCCCTCCTAAGCCCATTTTACAAGTTGAAGTAGCCATCCTTTACACCCACAACCTTACTTTACAGCTTTTTTGAATGCCTCAACACCAAGCAATACTTTTCAAAAGGCATTTCACAACAAGTTCCTTTCTTAATATCACTCTAAGCCCATTTTACAAGTTGAAGTACTCATTTTTTTAACCCAAAACTTTACTTTACAGCTTTTGATTGCTCCAACACCAAGCAATACTTTTCAAAGGGCATTTCAGAACAAGTTCTTTTCTTAATGTTCCTCCTAAACCCATTTTAAAAGTTGAAGTACTCATCCTTTTCACCATAACTTTAGTATACTACTTTTTTGAATGCTCCAACACCAGGCAATACTTCTCAAATGACATTTCAGGAACTAATTTTCACATTGATGTGAAGGAAAGTTCAAGTTCTTTTCCTAACTATCCATATGAAAAGAAATAAGTTACAGATCAATTCAATTTTTCAAGAAAAAATTAAAATTTTCCACTTCAGTTCAGATTTTTCTCAAAGAGATGGAAAAATTTAAAATTACTGTTCTAAATTTTTCATAGAAGATGCAAAAAGTTATACGTTGATCATGAAAAGTTAACTCAAGTCTGAATTTTACTAAAGAACTTACAGTTCAATTCTAATTTCTCCAGAGAAAAATAAAAATCTTCCTCTGCAGTTCATAATTTCACAAAGACACAAAGAAATTTTAATTTCTCCTCTGAATTTTTGTAGAGAAAAGAAAAAGTTATAGTTCAATTTTAATTTTTTTTTCAAAGAAAATGAGAAATCTCCAACTTTTTTTAATAAACATTCTAAGTGCTTAACATGCTAACGTTCCCTAAGATAATAGAAATATAACAAAGTAATGCATAAAATATTTTTATTGAAGTAACAACATAAAAATATGTTACAGACTTTATTTTACATTATTAACATCATTGAACAGCATTGAACATTCTGAATCTGTTCCATAAAATAATTTATGGAGTTCTCTCTCTCTTGACACTAGAGTTACTCACTTCTCTTAGTTCATAACCACTAGAATAATCATTCATCCATTTTGAGTCATATGCAATTTCCACTGGGAATGCCACCTACTGATTCAATACACCTTTCATCATAGGTATTATTTGATTCATTGACTATATGATCAATAGTAGTAATAATGCTCACTTGTGCTTCATTTTCCAATCAATTTGTCATTACATTCCTTAGTAATATTGTCTGCCAATGCTCTTTTTATTTTACCAACAATTTCACTGTCTATTATCACATTATTTTTACAGAGGCAACAGTTTTGGCACGTTGACAAGATATGATTTATAATGTTGGTGCAGCCGTAGGCTCTTCTTTTCTTTACTGATTTCATTCGAATGCTAACACCGGAAAGATGACAATAAGATCTATCAACAGCTAACATGTTACCAGAACCATTAGCTAGAAGTTGCCCATCTTCATCAACTATTAATTTTAAGTTGGCATTCTCTTTGAGCACTAACTTCTCTGGAAATGATACTTTCACATATCCACCTTTTGAATGATGAAAATTCTTGACTACTCCAAAGGAATTTAACTCCTCACTGTCATGACAACGTAGGCACACATTCCCAATAAGATCTCCACTACTACTTGTCCCATAGTTCAAATATATCTCTTTGTCAGCATTCAAGGCAACAATGACTTTATCATGTGCACACACTTTCTTCGAATAATTCATTTTCACGTCTTTTTTTAAAAATATGTTTAGGTGTTTATCCCTCCAATGGTAAAAAATGACTGATTTAACGCACGTAATAAACTCGATAGTCTCGATAACCTACCATGGAGTACCACTGGGAAAGCCGCTCCCAATGTAAGAGCAACCATAGAGTACGCTTGCTACACCCGCAAGCATGCTTAGTGAGAGAAAAATACAAAGTCGACCTGGGGGGATTTTCCGGCGAGTATGGTTAGGTTAGGTTAGGTTAGACTAGATTAAGTTAGGTTAGATTAGGTTAGGTAATGTCATGTTAGGTAAGTTAGGTTAGGTTAGCTAAGTAAGGCTAGGTTAGCTAGTAAACATCTCTCCATGTTTAAGTTAGGTTAGGCTAGATTAAGTTATGTTAGGTTAAGTTAGGTTAGGCTAGGCTAGCCTACGTACGCGCGCGTACGTGGGCTAGCCTAACCTAACCTAACTTAACCTAACATAACTGCAGAGGAAGATTTTTATTTTTCTCTGGAGAAATTAGAATTGAACTGTAAGTTCTTTAGTAAAATTCAGACTTGAGTTAACTTTTCATGATCAACGTATAACTTTTTGCATCTTCTATGAAAAATTTAGAACAGTAATTTTAAATTTTTCCATCTCTTTGAGAAAAATCTGAACTGAATTGGAAAATTTTAATTTTTTCTTGAAAAATTGAATTGATCTGTAACTTATTTCTTTTCATATGGATAGTTAGGAAAAGAACTTGAACTTTCCTTCACATCAATGTGAAAATTAGTTCCTGAAATGTCATTTGAGAAGTATTGCCTGGTGTTGGAGCATTCAAAAAAGTAGTATACTAAAGTTATGGTGAAAAGGATGAGTACTTCAACTTGTAAAATGGGTTTAGGAGGAACATTAAGAAAAGAACTTGTTCTGAAATGCCTTTGAAAAGTATTGCTTGGTGTTGGAGCATTCAAAAGCTGTAAAGTAAAGTTTTGGGTTAAAAAAATGAGTACTTCAACTTGTAAAATGGGCTTAGGAGTGATATTAAGAAAGGAACTTGTTGTGAAATGCCTTTTGAAAAGTATTGCTTGGTGTTGAGGCATTCAAAAAAGCTGTAAAGTAAGGTTGTGGGTGTAAAGGATGGCTACTTCAACTTGTAAAATGGGCTTAGGAGGGACATTAAGAAAAGAACTTGTTGTGAAATGCCCTTTGAAAAGTATTGCTTGGTGTTGGAGCAATCAAAAAGCTGTAAAGTAAAGTTGTGGGTGAAAAAGGATGGGTACTTCAATTTGTAAAATGGGTTTAGGACGGTCACTAAAAACAAACTAGTTCTGAAATGCCATTGAAAAGTATTGCTTGATTTGGGCATTCAAAAATCAGTATAGGAAAGTTGTGGGTGAAAGGGATGGGTACTTCAACTTGTAAAATGGGTTTAGGATGGACATTAAGAAAATAGTTTGTCCTGAAAAGATATAATAAAGCCATAAAAAGTATTAAAAAATGGGGACTCAGGGGGCCTTTTGGGGTCCGGAGGACTCTTTGGGAGCCCGGTGGTCTTTTGGGGTCCCGGTGGGCCATTGGGAGGCCCGGAGAGGGCCTTTGGGGGTCTGGGGGGGCACTTGAGGGCCGATTGGTCCTTTGGGAGCCCGGTGGGCCTTTGGGGACCGGGTGTGGGCCTTTGGGGGTCCGGGGGGTCCTTTGGGAGCCCGGTGGTCTTTTGGGTGCTTGGGGAACCTATGAGGACCGGAGGGCTTCCTTCGGGGTTGGGGTAGGGGGATTGGAACCCTTTGGGGTTGTGGTAGTGGGGTCGGGGTCCTACCTAACCTAACCTGAAAGTGTGATTTCAGAGAAATTCTTTAGGCGTTTAGGGTTAACTTACCTTTTTAGGGATGAGCATTTAGGGTTCTCCTACATGTTGAACCTGAAAGTGTGATTTCAGAGAAATTCTTTAAGCGTTTAGGGTTAACTTACCTTTTTTAGGGATGAGCATTTAGGGTTCTCCTACATGCTGAACCTGAAAGTTTGTTCCCTGACCTGTTGGATCTGAAAGTGTAATTTCAGAGAAATTCTTTAACCTTTTAGGGTTAACTTACCTTTTTAGGGGTGACTATTTAGGGTTCTCCAACATGCTGAACCTGAAAGTGTGTTCCCTGACATGTTGAATCTGAAAGTATAATTTTCATGGCGATTGATTATTCTAAAGAATAAAAACGGTTGAGGCTTAAGATATTTATTGCTTAAACATATTTAAAAACATTTGAAAAAATAATGACATATTTAAAAAAAAGAAGCTTAATCCATTTGATATGAGGAGGAGCAAGTTTAGGACTTTGGATATCTGATGCATTTTTCCATGTCAGGTATCTTTTCCGGTATCCACTGAGCGAAATATCTAACTTCAATCTTCTGGGTCATGGACTGAATGCGGGTATTTCTCACATTTGAAGTCTTCTAAATTGAATAATGCTATGTTTTTATCACATTTTTCTAGCAAGAGTTTATCAGTTGGCACGTTTCCCTTAACATAAACAGCTTGCACACCGAAAAAACTGCATATTTCCTGAATTTCTTCTTGTACATGTTTTATTTCATAGCCATTTTCATTATGTGCTCGTATGGTTTTAGCGTAAAAGCCATTTCGATTTATAAAATTTAGTGTTGGACGCCATCTGTTTTTCTCGTACTTATACATATTGTATCTGATGTTCCATTTATAGCAATGAATTTCACGTCGTTGATTGTCTAGGAGTAAGAAAGCTGCTTCGAAAATAATGCCAGTTGAGGAATATTTCAGACCAATATATTCCGTGTCAATCACACCGAACATTATTATATCTGAAAAAAAAGTGCTTAAATTAAATAAATATGTAATGATTCTGAAACTCTAACAAATACAGCTCACTTTCATAGAATAAACTGAGAAGGAGGGAGTGTGTTCAAGGATCTCAACTTGAAAACTGTGAAAATGATTGGCAAATAGGTAACGTTTTACATTTCAGCACCCGCTCCTCTGAGTAAATATTTAGAGGGGTCAATTTTCTGAGGAATAACTCAAAGCATTGTTATACGAGAATTCAGTTTGAATACGTAAAAAGAGATTGAAGCAGGGTGTAGTAGCTTCTATCACATTTAGAAGGGCCATGGATCAATCATCTTGTGGAAATTTCCCGTATGTAAGGAGAAATCTTTGTCGAAAGCAACCTAAACTCTGAAAATCATAGTTTGATTATAATAAATTCAACTTTTCTCAGAAATAACTCAAAGCATTATTATATGAACGTTCAGGTTTTTATTCACGCGCATGCTAGATCAATAAAGACAAATGTTATAGCTAAAATCACTAAATGAGGAAGAAACAATTATCTTTTCTATTTTGTCACTTTTAAAAGTGCTAACCCCACTCCCCCAACAAAAATCCTGGATTCACGCCCGGGAATATAAATGAAACTTTATTGAAAGCTTGAAAAAAATTAAAAACATGCCTAGAGACGCAACGCATATATTTACACATTAGTTTTCTTGTCAATGGGTGTACATGTCTACACACCGAATCCCCCCCCCCTTACTTTTAATGCGAAGAAATAGTTTGTTTTTACTTTACAATGATGGCGGTAGAATTAAAGACATTGCCCTCCCCCTTTACATAATTTACTTACACTGAAGCTGCTAGAAGCGATGTAATGCCCCCCTCCCTTTTACGTGATTTACTTTACAGCGAAGCTGTTAGAAGCGATGTATTGCCCCCCTCCCTTTTACGTAATTTACTTTACAGCAAAGCTGTTAGAAGCGATGTATTGCCCTCCTCCCTTTTACGTAATTTACTTTACAGCGAAGCTGTTAGAAGCGATGTATTGCCCCCCTCCCTTTTACATAATTTACTTTACAGCAAAGCTGTTAGAAGGGATGTATTGCCCCCTCCTCCCTTTTACATAATGTCCTAAATATATTGTTAGCAATTATTTTGTTTAGAATGCATTTCACCGGTTCTCCGGCAAATACAGGTTACGAATCCACAATCTAATTTTGCTTAAAATCGTTTTATTTTGACGGGAAGAACAATCCTTTGGGCTAGACCGCGTTTGTAAACAAAACTGGAAGAGGGGTGACTAGGTAATTATAACCTTGCGGAAATGTATAGTCAAGTTAGCGGCTTAATAACAATAGCGACGGATGTCACAGAGAAAGGCTAAATTTATCGAAAAGGTATTTCTTTTTTGCGGTGGTTAGGTTTTGAGTGTAAAAGAATATATTTACGTTTTGCATTGAGTATAAAGATTGTATGGTGGTTAGGTTTGTTGGGGGGGGGGGTTTGAGGGTAAAGGAATGTATTTACGTTTTGCATTGAGTATAAAGATTGTATGGTGGTTAGGTTTGTTGGGGGGGGGGGGTTTGAGGGTAAAGGAATATATTTACGTTTTGCATTGAGTATAAAGATTGTATGGTGGTTAGGTTTGTTGGGGGGGGGGTTGAGGGTAAAGGAATATATTTACGTTTTGCATTGAGTATAAAGATTGTGTGGTGGTTAGGTTTGTTGGGGGGGGGTTGAGGGTAAAGGAATATATTTACGTTTTGCATTGAGTATAAAGATTGTATGGTGGTTAGGTTTGTTGGGGGGGGGGTTGAGGGTAAAGGAATATATTTACGTTTGGCATTGAGTATAAAGATTGTGTGGTGGTTAGGTTTGTTGGGGGGGGGGTTTGAGGGTAAAGGAATATATTTACGTTTTAGCTGAATATACTGGAGGGTGTCCAAGGAAAATTCGTTTTGAAAATAAAAATGCACTTACATTGCTAATTGTGGGTGCCAAGGCCTCAAGCTCATCAATTATGTCAATTGTTCTATCCATTGTGTCACAATACTTTCCGATAATTGAATCACATTGCATGCCCGTTATATACGAAATCTCAAGGTCAAATTGTTATGTAAACAAAGTCCTCTGATTGGCTGAGAAGGAAACACGTGATCTAACTGTTACCTTGGAAACTCACAACATTTGCATTGAACAACAACAAGAAGGAAGTGTCATTAACTGTTTCCCGGAAACTCATAACATCTGCATCGAACAACAACAAGAAGGGAGTGACAAAGTTCCTGTTTTTCCATTCTCACTGACAAAATCCATAAAAACATCAAATAAATTGACCAACAATACATAACCATCCATGAAAACAGACATAAATGTGACAAAGTTCCTGTTTTTTCATTCTCACTGACAAAATCCATAAAACCATCCATAAATGTGACAAAATTCCTGTTTTTCAAATTCTCACTGACAACAAACAGACATAAACTATGTAAAAAAGTTGTAGGTGGCAGCAGGGTGTTCTCGTGGGAGCTTTAGGGTCACCTCTACTATCAATTTAGAAGAAACAGTTTTACGAAGATTCCATTGAAATTTCTTGTTCCAACAGCACACAAATCAAGATTTCATCTTCTTCCATTAGGAGGCAAACAAATTGTTTTGTAGCGTAAAAGCAATTTGAAATTTGACTCGTTATTTTCAAATAACGAGTATATCTCCTTGTAAAATGTACCCTTTGTAATGTATCTCCCATTCACCCCATGTGCGTAATATTTTTCTCATGGCCGCTTCCCATAGAAAGGATGGTCGTAGTAACTTGGCAGGGAGTTTATTTGATCAAAACTTTCAAATTATAGTTTATTTTTTAAGCGTCTAAAGAAATTGGAGGGCACCTAGTCCCCCCACCATGCTATTTTTTGCTCCCGGGCACCCCCGTAACTCACATGGCATCGGATCAAAAATTTGAGGTAGCGTAACTTCCTGGAAATATAAAGTGCTAACCAGGGCACAAGAAAATATCCTTGAGGAGCAATTCGAGGTGGGAAAACGAGGTTTTCTTGCTAGTACCGACTCAGTGGATCTGACGATGGTCGCCACTGATGGTTGATGGGTGACTCCTTCCTCTTTTTTAAGGGACGAGTGTTGCCTATCCAAACCGGCCTGACTCCGGCGGGCGGGGTTTTCAGGGTGGGGGAAAGAGAAAAGCAAAAAGAGATAGGCAAGCCCCACCTCAAAATACAAGGCCTAAAGACTATTCCCAGCAACTATTAGTGCTACGTTGTTTTTGGAGGGGTAAGGGGTGGGGCAATGGACCTTTTTAACCTGAACTGCAATTTGTTTTAGCCAACCCATAACAATAATAATAATAATTATAATAATTAACTCAGAAAAAGAGAAAAAATAACTATGAAATAAGACTTTCAGCTAGTAAAGTTCAGAGTAGAAGAATATATAACGAATATTTGAAATGCTAAACTAGCAAGGCGTCCTTAGTGTACCCAAGAAAAAATAATGCAAAAGGATCAAAAAAATAAAAATAAATAAAAAAGAATGTGGCCTTAAAAAACATGAAAAAAAAAACAAAAACAACAAGAAAATGGAAGTAAATCACAAATTAAAAGCAGAACAAAGGAAAAAAAATATGTCGTTCAATTATTCAGCTAATTTAATCTGATCCAATTCAGAACGTTACGTTATGTTAGTTAGCACACGGACCAACTTATTTATAAATACGTGTCTATCAAACGCTAATCTAGAAAAAGTATAATTCAGCAAAAATAAAAAATCACAAGAAATAATTAGAGAAAAAAATATCACTAGGTAGAAAAAAATGACGGATATAGCTTGTGACAAATTATGAGGCAATAGCGACTCTTCTTTAAGGTCATTCGATACCTTAAAAATCATTTTGCGAGCCTCAGTGTCGGATAACCGTCTCAAAGACAAATGCCCCAATAGCATATTTTTCCAGCACCACAGGAACTCTCAAGCGACCAAATAACTCAAATGATATTTCCTTAGAATTTTGGTACAAATTGATTGTGAATCTTGAGTCTGTCAACAGTTCGAAAAGCTAACAAAAAACTAGTTTAAAATAAAAAAAAACACAAGCTTTTACTAACAGTTAAGGAAAGTGCTGTCTGTTCAATGTACATACAACATAAATAACATGTCCCCTGTGTCGGCAAGAATTTCAATCAAAGCGGGTAACACCAAAGGGGGCTCAACCAAAGTTGTCAAATTTCTCAAATGATAATTCCTTTGAGCAGATTTTTAACGTTTTCCTAGCAGGTATGCTAGAATATTCTTAAGGTCTGGCCTTTCGTGGACTTTAAAAAGAAAGTTCTGCTCCGTTTAATATATGTTTTAAATTATTTAGAATCAAGAGTCGATGTTAGAATGAGAATTCAATCATTTCTGGAGTTAAAGATTTCTGTTGGAGGAGTTTGAGGTCTTTTTTTTACAATAGTTGTTTCTAGAATTTAACAAATTTTTGGTAAACGTTTTGTTGGCTATTCTAATGTGCTATAAAAAATACAATTTCTAATATACCTTTGGGATATGCAGATGGCATGAGATTTTTGTCAGTTGATTTTTCTCCTATTTTTCCAACAATGCGCCAGATGCCCACTAGTGGGCATAAATGTACAACTTTTTCTTCTTTTTTTACAAAAGCTTGCAATGGGGGGAATAGAAGAGTTTATAGTTGTTAGACAGGAATTTTGGTACAAAAAACGAGAAGAATGAAAAAAACCTAGTGTAATTATAGTCCAAATAAGGTTCTGTGCATATACCCTTCTACAAAAAAGTTGATTTTGAGAGAGGCAGGGGACGTTCAATGGGCCCAGTTTGTTCCTTCGATAATAAATGATCGTATAGCTGCATAGCAGATCGCATAGCTATTGAAAGATGACTGTCTACTAAAAAGTTGATTGGAATAGAAAAGGGGGGAAGGGGGGGAGGCAAAAGGGTCATGGTCTAAATTAATGCAAATTGCCTGTTTAAACACCAGATCAGAGCTTGATAGTGACTCGAATAGAAATTAGCTTTTTTTGGGGGGCAGAGTGAATATCCTTCATTTTTTTTAAGTGTAACAAAACAGTGAAGTTTTCAGTCCCTTGAAATATTTGAAACTGGAGTAAATAATGAATTAGCTATTGCAGAATAAATAACGCAAGATAAGACATTCATTAAAACAAAGTAACTACCACAAGCCCAGACGTGCTGAATACGCATGTTCGGAGCAAGAACAGACAGCTAAAACCAAAAACGGCCATTAGTTGTGAAAAAAATCCTAAGTCTTTATTTTCAGTGTTATTAATCGAGAATTACTGGTCAGTGTTAGAAGAAAATCCTATCTCTCTTAGAGAGAAAGATCTTTTTTTGAGATGAGTCTACTAGGAGGCACATGTGGGTCAACTATAATATTATATCATTTCTCTGTTTAAGTCCTAAATGCGAAAATAAAATGAGAAACTCAACAGAAGTCATAAACAAAATTCACTGTAACAGTACTTAACATCAGTTCCAAATCCGTGTAAACATAATCTTCTTTGGAATCTTTAAATTTTCTACTTATTACTCTAAAATGTTTTTACGATACAGCTGTTGAAAATCTTAAGCCCTTTTATCTCAATAGGTAAAGCAATCACTCTGTTTAAATCTTAATCCTGCTTTGTCTGTGACAAAATTTCATAAGAAATCCCAACTAGAAAATCTCAAGATCAAAGCTAAAAGGTGTTTCCCAATACATTAAATAGCTAGATTTGCAATTTACTCTGTCCGAGATCATTCGTCTTACGACTTCATTTTTAAAAGTTTCTTCTTAATTTTTTTGTTATATTTACTAAATACCTAGTTAATCAGAAATAGAGAATTTGTTTTAAAAAATTACTTGGAATTTACTCCTGAATCTCCAGATGTACTTGTTTATTACAAACAACCCTTGGCCAAAATTAATATATCAAGAATGACTTATCGACCTGTTCTCATGTAATTCTATGTTACGATTGCTAGAGCTAAATGAGAATAGTCATGACTGCAAAGAAGAAACTAGTGGGGAGGGGTTAGGTGACGAAGGGATACTAGTCTCCTCTCCTCTACTCGAGACCTGCTAGGTTAAATAAGCTAGACTCACAGAAATATTAGGACTTTTTATATCAAGCTCACCTTTTCGAATCTGTCATAGATATCTCTCAAAGAAAAAGCGACAAGTCCTGTGTGAGACCAGCCTCTGTCATTTCCAAGGGAGTACCCAAAAATGGTAAAAGTCTTGCCTGTATTAGTCGGACCATACGCAGTTACAGTGGTGTTAAATCCTGCAATAGTATTATGTTTGTTTGGACATATCTCCAATACATTAATCTGATAAATATACTCATTGCAAAAATATACAGCCAAAATTTAAATAGCACAACAAAACTATTTTAGTATTTTCACAAGTAACGTATATTACGAAGTTATCTTTCCCGGACCACAACAATGGCCAAAAACATTTATTAGTTAGATTTTTTATTCAATCGGTTAATGATAGCTAAGAACAACTAAAATAAGTAGAAAATAAGTAAGTAGAAGAAAATAGGTAAAGAACAACTCGTGCCAAAATAATAATAATAACTATGTTTATTCCTTAAAAAAAAAATCACACATCAATAAAAGGCCCAGAGACTTCAGCATAGAGTAACTAAAACTGAAAAAAAAAACTTCTGATAAAAAACATACACATAAAAAGAAATCTTCTTCTCACGGTGATTTCAAATATTTAAAGGTCACTAAATTCAAAACCACTCTATCAAAATCAATAAGGTGTTTGAGGCAGGCAAAACAAGTAATTTAGATCTGCCTATCTAAACTAATTAATTGTTACCATAGTTTCTACCATGTTCGTTAGATGTATAATACTCGTGTGTTGCAGTACCTTTTCTATGCTATCTAAGATCTATTCAGGTAATAAATCTATAAATATTATACAGCCTTAAAGATATATCCAGCCAATGAAAAATAAATGATGATTTCAGACAATAATGTTTATACTTCAATTGACTCATCTAATTCATTTGAAGTTTCGTTAATTTGTATGCAGCAACATATACTTGTACCGCGTAGCAGCAGTAGCACATCAAATATTAAGGGAAGGGCCTAATGGATCTTTCTAGGAGGGGGGGGGGGGGTAGGGGGTTCAAAGCGTTATTTCAGCAAGAGATCCTTAAAGTGAGGGAAGGGGATGGGATATAATTCCTTAGCCTCCCTTCATTATGACGAATATATTTGAACCAATCCTGCAACACGGGCGCCTTGGGTGACATCTCCTTTCTCACTGCAGACATATTTGAAGTGTAAAATAAAATTTAATATTCATTAGCCTACCTGGACAAGGAAAGCGGGAGGGGGTAGGGGGTTACGAATTTCCTATAAAAAGATCTTAGAACCCTTAGGTAAATACATCTATGAAAAAGTATCTTATAAAAAACGAAAGGATTATTACTTTAAAATATATTTTAATATTTCAGACACTGGCATGACGGAATCTAAACAATAAAAGAAGCTGATTTTGTAAACTATATGTTGCTATCATGGAATGATCCTGTTGAAACCTCTGAGCATTGAAATATTTAAATCAGCATTGCAAATTAGCACTAAAATTTGAGTACTACAAGCCAAAAACTCAATAAGCATGGGTTAAATGAAAACATACTGTTAAACATGACCAATAAATCTCCCTGTTTTTTAAACGTCCCGTTGAAAAAAATTACCTTTTATTGCACTTTTTAACAGCTTTGAGTTATTTTTCGTGGAAGAGTGAAGTCGTTCTTTTACACCAGGGGTGGGGAATTCTATACCACACAAGAGGATTCTAAATCTAATTTCTTTTTAAACTTTCCAGAGGGTTCGTCGGATTAAACAGCCATGTTCCATTCCTCGTTATAGGCAGCAATTTGTCTTTTTCCATTTTTCTTTGTCTACAGGCATGCCATCCCCCAGCAACTTTAAAATTTGTTAAAGTTTGTATTTTTTATTATGCTTTTCTCTAATCAAAATACAAATAAACATTAATGCAACAGTTTAAAGGTTTATCTATATTAAAATACTAACCTTGAAATAGATTTTCAATCAGGTTAGCTGTGGTAATATTGTATACGAGTTCTTGATCTTGATCCTGAGAAAATGCGAAATCAAATTCTACACTGGTATCAGGTAAGGTAACAATACCTCTCTCAGGAAGGACGTGAATAACATCTTCTTGTCCAGAAGACAATCCAACCTAAAAACAGAGAAGATCTTTCAGAATTCATTTTTAAGTCTTAACATTTGATGAGAACTTTGGGTAAAAGAGATTGCAATCTCGGTGAGCCCTCAATTATCTTTGACGAAAATGCAGTGCAAAAACAATTCACGCCCCTGAATTACT
>CM051264.1:39177315-39319815 GCA_027921565.1 Artemia sinica
GCTACATTTGAAATCCAAAATAAATAAGCTTTGATCTTACTGTTATGTTATTTATATACAGTGGTTATAAATAAATAAATAAAAATAAATAAAAGAGCTATGGGTGTAAGCAGGACTTTACGAGGAACCAGATTGCAGAAAAGCCCTTTTATTTCCTGGACGAAATACAATTTTCATAATGACTTTTCTAGCTAGCAAAAGACGTTTAATGGCCTACATTTCATCTTGTCGTACTAAGGTTAGCGGTATTTCTGGTCCAATTCGTGGCACCCAAGATACTTACGGCAGCAGAATATATAACAAATAAATCAATTGATTCTAAAGCTCAATATAAAATTCAGAGAAACTTTAAAACAGTTCGTGGTAACTAACCGTGCGTAAGGAGCAACGCGGCTCAATAGTAACCAAAAATCTAGAAAAAACAAAATTTTGATACCAATAGATGTATCGAAAGAACTGCTTATTCCAAACGTATAAGTTTTAGTAAGTTTACTATTACCCGTCAAAGGCTACGAGCCTGAGACAATATGCCTGATTTTCGAAAAGGAAGGGAAACACCCCCTAAACGCCAAAGAGTCCTAATGAAAATCACATCATCAGGTTCAGCATATCCTGGAACCCTGCTGAAGAGGTTTTAAGCTCCTATCTACAAAAATGTGGAGTTTTGTATTTTTTGCAAGAAGAAACATCACGGATGCGTGTTTATTTCTTTTTACCTTTATCCCCAGGGGTGATCGTATCGACCCAGCGGTCCTAGAATATCGCAGAAAGGTCATTCAAGCAAAACTAAAAGTTCTAGTGCCCTTTTTAAGTAGCCAAAAAGATTGGAGGGCAACTAGGCCCCTTCCCACGCCCCTTTTTTTCCCAAAATTATCCGATCAAAATTTTGAGGTATCCATTTTGTTCAGCATAGTTGAAAGGCCCAATAACTATGACTTTGGAGATAACATGACCCCTTACAGCCCCTGGGGAAAGGTCTGAGTTATAAAATTCGCCCATTGTTTACGTACAGTATTTGTTATTAGGAAGTATGAATAGTTTTTCCGGTGGGGAGTGGGATTTTCCGTGGGGTGATTTTCTGCGGGAAGGATTTTCCACGGGGAATAAAGTTTCAAGGGGGTGAACTTTTCAATGAAAATTTGAAACTGGGGGAATTTGCTAGAATTCCTATAAGAAACTCTTTTTATGTCTTGCTTTCTCTTTGCCGACTCAATTTTACGCGTGGAGATGTTAAAGGTAATTGTCGAGGGTAAATTGACATCGGGATTGGATTATCTAGAAGATATTTCCGTGGAGAGGGGGGATTTTCCGTGAAGGTGGAGCCAGATTTCCTGGCATTATTTAAAAAACGATCAGAAATTAAATTCAAAAACCAGTTTTTTCAACTGAGAGTAAGGAGAAACATTTAAACTCAAAACCAACAGAAATCATTACACATATGAGGGAGGGGGGTTGACCCCTCCCTCAACACATCGCTCTTTAGGCTGAAGTTTGAATTGTGTCCCAATCCTTTAAGAACGACTCCTGAAACACAAGGGTAAGAAAAAAAGGTAAAACTACATTAGAACAATAAGAAGCTTTTTTAAAAGAACTAAAAAATTTAACCTGAAGGGCAGGGTATTATGTTGAAGAGGGGCAATCCCCTCATATACGCAATAATTTCTGTTCGTTTCAATTTTAATTTTGCTCTTACTTTAAGTTGAAAATACGGGGGAGACTAAGTTGAAGTATTTTGTTGTTTGTGTATGTAAAATACTGTGGATTTTGCTGAATATTTATATATTTCTTGTTTTGTTTTTTTTTCGGTAAATTCAATTCAATTCAATAATGCTGATCGAATCAGAAACCATACGAGAATATTTGGTCCAACTTAGAGGTTTAAATACCTAATTTTATCAGAGAAGGGGTCATGTACTCTCCTGAGGGGAATCCTTAAGCTCCCAAAATATTAAGTAGTATTTCTCTATCCTTATTAACGACACAGTGGTACAATAATTAGTCATAAACCCAATACAAAAATTAATCAGCAACAAATCAAAACCGAAAGTTGCGAAGAATGCTGCGATGACAATGATGACAAAAATGGAAATATAACAATAGATAGACGTGTATAAACGTAACGTAATATTTTTTTATTTTAAACAATAAGCATTATGGGGGCCAGGGGGTAAAGCTACGAACCGCATTTAACTCAAACAACCTAACACATGCAAAGTATTACATTCTATGACTCGGAATATAGCAATCATTTTATGATTCTTCATTTTTTTTTTTTAATTTCACGAGAAGTAAAATTAAATCAAATAAAAAACGAATACAAATAAGTTATACAAGACAAAGCTTTCTCAACCTATTTCAAAGGCATAATAACTCAGCAGCTCCATGCATAAGTCAGATCAAAAATTAGTCAGAATCATCTTATCCCTTTATGGTTGGACTAAGCTTATTCTAAAGCTCAGACGTTCTAATATTTGGGAAAGCACTCTTACTTGAAACCAAGCAAGGATTCACAGTTTTATTTCTCTTCCGATGATTGTGACTAAAAATTTTAACATTTAATCTATGCCCACGACCTTAATGTGCCATTCAGTATGCTTAATATGATGAAAGAGGTTTGTGAGAGTTATGTTACTGATCATGGAGTTTTGTAGCTCTCCACAAAGAAAGAGTCCGCATGTTTTCCTCCATGGCAATCTTGGATAGCCCTTATCCCATCGATTAGATTGTGTAGTAATAATCTGTCCTTTCTTGGGGAATTCCGTTACCTTGGCTTTATTTCCAATGGGGATCTACTTGACGACGCTCATATTCACCTTAACTTGAGGTCAGTTTATCTCAGAAGTAATCAGTTTAGTCAGTTCTGCATTGATGTTCAAAAATTTCTTTATCCTTCCCATTGTACTAATATTATTGGATTACTTCTTGTCTGCTATCATGCGTTACATTATCTACAACATCTCAAAGTCGCAAAGAATGGCCGCCTATAGTTTCTGCATAAATTGCCTCGTTACATCAGTACTACAAGGTTGTATGAGAATCTTCATCTACAGACGTATAATAAGATCCATCTATTTTTCCCTGGTTCTCTACGTGAGCAACTCTTTAGATCAGATACAGCGTATATTGTGGTATTATGTACCTTCTTTTTACATCTTTCTCTAACTATTTGGCAAAAATTACATGAGCCTCCCGAGAACAGCTATGCTATGTATGCATAGTATTTTTATGTTATTTGTTTGGTTATGTTTTTCTTATTTTTTACTCTATGGTCTTTTGATTCAGAATAAGATATAGAATTCAATTAACAAAGGAGACCGTTTGGACAATTTTAGTAGGCGATCATATTATTTTTGGGCAGGGAACAACCCGGTTTGATGAATTCTTCAAAGGGGCGTTTTTAGGTTAAACACTTCAGGTTGTTGCACAATACGACCTGAAAAGAAGGGGTTCGCTGATGGACTTTGACCCCCCACCCCGGGGGGCAATTAACAAAAGTCCCGTGTTTTTTATTTTTAATACTACAATACTAGTTCCTGCAATGGAATGTTTCCGTTTTGAGCCCAAATTTCCAATCGAAACCATTAATTTTCATCCTAATCATTGGATACGGATGAGCTGAAAAAGAAACTGCCAACGAAATTCAACAGCACAAACAAGATTAAATCTTACCTAGGACCTTCACTTTAAATTTCTACGGGTATCAAATAGTTCGTGGTAACGAACTGTAAGTAAGAAGCGATGCGGATCAATAGTAACAGAAACTGCAAGAAACAGAGTCTTGATAATAATAGATATATCAAAAGAATCAAATTTTGATGTTTATTCAAAATATATAAAATTATCCCCAAAGAAATCGAGGGATCCGAAGGAAAATCATACCATGAGATTCAGAATATCAGAAAACCCTACTGTAGAGGTTTGAAGCTCCTACATACAAAAATATGGAACTTTGAATTTTTTGCCAGAAGCAAGATCACGGAAGCGTGTTTATTTGTTTGTTTTTCGTTTTGTTTTTCCCAGGGGCCCGATCAAAATTTTGAGATAGCCATTTTCTTCAGCATGGTCGAAAGATCTAATAACTATGTCTTTGAGGATGACTATGTCTTTGAGGAACCCCCCCCCCCCCAAAAAAAAAAAAAAAAAAAAAAAAAAAAAAAAAAAAAAAAAAAAAAAAAAACAGGGGAAAGGCTACAAGGTATGAACTTTGCCCACTGCTTACATATTGTAAGCAATGTATTTTGTATTGGCTATTGGGAAGTATAAAGACATTTTCGAGGGGGGATTTTCTGGTGGGGGTGCTTACGTGGGAGGATGTTTCCATGGAAAAGTTTTCGCGGGGGAAGAGAATTTTCCATGGGAGGGGAGCTGGATTTCCCAGCATTAATTAAACAACTTTAAGAAATTAAACAAAAAATCAAAACAAGTTTTTTCAGCTGAAAGTAAGGAGCAAAATTAAAACTTAAAATGAACAGAAATTATTGCGTATATGAGGGAGTTGCCTCCTCCTCAGTGCTTCGCTATTTACCCTAAAGTGTTTTTAAATTTTTTAAAAGCTTATTATTCTAATTAAACGGTCCTTGTGTATGAGCAGTCATTCTTAAATAATTTGAACAAAAAGTCAAACTTTAGCGTAAAGAGGGAGGTACTGAGGAGGGGTAATCCCCTCATATACGCAATGATTTCTCTTCGTTTTCAGTTTTAACGTTGCTCCTTACTTTCAGTTGAAATAAATTGTTTTCTTTAGTTCAATTACAACTAAAATCATATGCCATGCACTATTCACTAACACACAGAGAGTACAAAAGCTTGCAAGGAACTGAAACACGAATACTGTATACGGATCTAACTTTCGGGAAACCAAAATCGTTTGATTTAGTTGTTTAAGCAGCTCATGTTAATACTTTGACGAACATTACATAAATATTGACCTAGCTCTGAAAAAAAAAGTTTAAAAAATACCAGAACCATAGTTTCTTTGAAACAGAATATTTAAAATGAGGAATTGAACAAACAAATTTCGAAGTTAGTACCTTTGGAGCCTCTCTGAGTAAAGCTACAAGTGAGCTACGCGGACATATTATACCTCTTTGGAATTAGAGTGACTCTAAATTCAAAATATGGTCAGTTCAAAGGGCCTCTTTTAAAAAAAATAAAGTGTGAACTCCTTAAGTGTTACATCTTAAAGACTAAGCATCAGATAAAAAAAAACGCGGCATCAGAAGACTCTTCATCTGCACAAATATTCAATTTTCCCAAGGACGCTTTAAACCAGTCTGGTGAGAAGACCTCTTCTACCTTCTGTGCAAGCATGCCAAAGAAGTTATTTCTATCCCTCTATACCTGTACACTGAGACTCTATTATTTCTTCATTTGTAATATTACTTCGCAGTCCTTTACATCCCTAAATTGTCCTGATTTGCGATTGTAATCTTCAGTGAAATATTGATAATTTGAAAAATGGATACAACAGCTTTAATCTGTATTGGGGGGGTTAACCTAGAGGTAAGTCACATAGTGAAGATTGGCGGGCCATAGAAGTTAGAAAATCAAACATACTTGTCTTTCCAAAAATAGAATGCGCTTATAGAAAAAATTATTTAAATAGTAGATAATTTAGCCTAAATCTGAACTCACACGGATTGCAACTTCGACGTTACTTTGGCTCATTTCTTCTTTCTTTTCTCCATTCCTTGAAAATACCCAGGAATTCGATAAATTAGGCAGAATCTCCAAGAATCTGGACCTAAAAAAGAACAAGTATAGAACACATAATGAATGACAGTAATGATTACTGTTCCTTTTCTGATGCTATTCATCAGCCATAAAAATATTGTGACATAGCTTTGAGTGCTGAAAGCAACCAATGTCAATACTGAGTGAGGGCCAAGTCAAAACAATATCTGAAGCTTTTTCTTAACCCTACTTCAGCCATTTCGTCAAACTTGCATAAGAACTAGCAAGCTACATAGTAAAATAACCCTAGAGGTTTACTAATAAGTGAACTGAAAAAACATGATGATACAAGAACTCTTTGATACTGGGCTAAATATGTGCCTAGGAACCATAAATAAAAAGAGCCCTAATTAATATACAGTGATCAATAGGGAAAAGAGGATGAAAAGACATGCTACCAAAATAACAAAATGCTATAAAGAAAGAAAGAAAAAAATATTGAGCATAAACCACTACAGTAGGGTTTTCTGATATGTCGAATCTGATGGTGAGATTTCCTGAAGATTGTTTGACTTTTGGGGGGTGTTTTCCAATCTTCTTAGGCTTGTAGCTTATGATAGGTAACATTGAAATTAATGATTTTTATATATTTGGAGTCATAGGCAGCGCAATAGCGCTGCCTCAATAAAGAACAATGTTGGCACTTCGTATCACAGGAGGGCTCATTCGATTGGAAATTGGAGTGGCTTGTGCCCTTTTTAATAGTCAAAAGGGATTGGAAGGCAACTAACATCCCTTCCACGCCCACCATTTGACCAAACCCACACAATAAAAATTTTGCAATAGCCATTTTGTTCAGCATAGTTGATTTCCAGATAGAAATTATGTTTTTAAGGAGGACACTCCCCACAGCCCTCAGGGCAAAGGTCGTAAGTTATGCCCTGGGGGCATATAAGGTTTTTTATAGAAAGCATTGTTGTAGAAACTTCAAAAAAGGCTCGTTTGATTGGAATTCAAAGGGCTAGTGCCCTTTTGAATAGTCGAAATTGATTAGAGGGCAACTAAGCCCCCTCACGCCCACCTTTTCCTGAAACACATTCAATCAAAATTTTGAGATAGCCATTTTGTTCAACGTAGTTGAAAGTTCTGGAAATTAGGTCTTTGACAATGACAACCCCCCTGTCATCCTGGAGCATATAAGGTTTTTTATAGAAAGCGTTGTTGTAGAAACTTCAAAAAGGGCTCATTTGATTGGAAATTGAAATGGCTAGTGTCCTTTTTAATAGTCAAAAGTGATTGGAAGGCAACTAACACCCCTTCCATGCCCATCATTTACCCAAACACATCCAATCAAAATTTGAGATAGTCATTTTGTTCAAAGCAGTTGAAAGATCTGGAAATTATATCTTTGAGGATGACACTCCCCCCACAGCCCTCAGGGTAAGGGTTGTAAGTTATGCCCAGGGGTATATAAGGTTTTTATTGAAAGCTTTGTTTTTGAAACTTCAAAAAGGACTCATTTGATTGGAAATTCAAAGGGCTAGTGCCCTTTTCAATAGTCAAAAGTGATTTGAGGGCAACTAACCCCCCTCTCACGCCTACCTTTTCCTCCAAACACATCCATTCAAAATTTTTAGATAGCCATTTTATTCAACGTAGTTAAAAGTTTTAGAAACTAGGTCTTTGAGGATGATAATCCCTCAGCGCCCTTAGGGCAAGGGTTGTAAGTTATGCCCTAGGGATATATAAAGTTTTTATAGATAGTAATGTTGTAGAAGCTTCAAAAAGGGCTCATTTGATTGGAAATTAGAAGGGCTTGTGCCCTTTTTAATAGTCGAAAGTGATGGGATGATAACTAACACCCCTCTCACACCCACCATTTCCCCAAACATCCATTCAAAATTTTGAGATAGCCATTTTGTTCGACGTAGTTAAAAAGTCTGGAAATTATGTTTTTGAAGATGACACTCCCCCCACAGCCCTCAGGGCAGGGGTTGTAAATTATGGCCTGGGGCATATAAGTTTTTTTTTATACAAAGTGTTGTTGTAGAAACTTCAAAAAGGAATCCTTCAATGGGAAACTGAAATGGCTAATGCCCTTTTTAATACTCAAAAGTGATTGGATGGCAAATAACCCCCCTCTCACGCCCACTATTTCCCAAACACATCCAATCAAAACTTTTAGATAGCCATTTTGTTCAACGTAGTTGGAAGGTCTGGAAATTATGTCTTTGAGGATGACAACCCCCTCACGGCCCTCAGGTCAAGGGTTGTAAGTTATGCCCTGGGGCATATAAGGTTTATATAGAAAGCGTTGTAGTAGAAACTTCAAAAAGGGCCCATTCAGTTGAAAATTGAAAGGACTAGTGCCCTATTAAATAGTCGGAAGTGATTGGAAGGCTACTAACTACTAATTGGGGGGTTCCAGTGATTGGAACCCCCTCTCACACCCACCATTTCCCAAAACACATCCAATCCAAAATTTGAGATAGAAATTTTCTTCAACATAGTTGAAATTCTGGAGATTAGGTCTTTGAGGATGACAACCCCCCCACGGCCCTCATGGCAAGGGTTGTAAGTTATGCCCTGGGGGCATATAAGGTTTTTTATAGAAAGCGTTGTTGTAGAAACTCCAAAAAGGGCTCATTTAATTGGAAATTGAAATGGCTAGTGTCCTTTTTAATAGTCAAAAGTGATTGGAAGGCAACTAACATCCTTTCCATGCCCATCATTTACCCACACACACATCCAACCAGAATTTTGAGATAGCCTTTTTGTTCAAAGCAGTAGAAAGATCCAAAAATTATATCTTTGGGGATGACACTCCCCCACAGCCCTCAGGGTAAGGGTTGTAAGTTATGCCCTGGGGGCATATAAGGTTTTTATTGAAAGCTTTGTTGTTGAAAACTTGAAAAAGGGCTCATTCAATTGGAAATTCAAAGGGCTAGTGCCCTTTTTAATAGTCAAAAGTGATTTGAGGGCAAGTAACCCCCTATCACGCCCACGTTTTCCTCCAAACACATCAAATCAAAATTTTTAGATAGCCATTTTGTTCAACATAGTTAAAAGTTTTATAAATTAGGTCTTTGAGAATGATAACCCCTCAGATCCCTCGGGGCATGGGTTTTAAGTTATGCCCTGGGGCATATAAGTTTTTATAGATAGTAATGTTTTAGGAGCTTCATAAAGGGCTCATTTGATTGGAAATTAGAAGGGCTTGTGCCCTTTTTAATAGTCAAAAGTGATTGGATGATAACTAACACCCTTTTCACACCCACCATTTCCCCAACACATCAAACCAAAATTTTGAAAGCCATTTTGTTCAATGTAGTTAAAAAGTCTGGAAATTATGTTTTTGAAGATAACCCCCTTCTCATGCCCACCATTTTCCAAAACACATCAAATCCAAATTTTGAGATAGCAATTTTCTTCAACCTAGTTGAAAGTTCTGGAAATTAGGTCTTTGAGGATGACAACCCCCCCCCCCCCCAGGCAAGGGTTGAAAGTTATGCCTTGGGGGCATGTTATGTTTTTATTGAAAGTCTTGTCATAGAAACTTCAAAAGGGCTCATTTGATTGGAAATTGAAAGGGCTAGTGCCTTTTTTAATAGTTGAAAGTGATTGGAGAGCAACTAACGCCCCTCTCACGCCCACCATTTCCCCAAACACATCCAATCACGGTTAGTCTTAAGAACTTCTAAAAGGGCTCATTTGATTGAACATAGAAAGGGCTAATGCCCTTTTTAAAATTCGAAAATGATTGGAGGGCTACTAGTCCCCCTCCCATGCCCACCCTCCCATTTGCCCATTATGTTTAAAAACTAAATGTTGCCTTAATATTAAATCAAAATGCACTGTGTTAATGCTAATTCCCAATAAGGCATCTCAGCAGTATCCCAAGAACGACTGAGGGTATTATGTTCAAACTTTTGGGGCTACTTCTGCTCTTAAAATTTAACCAAATCAAAATAGCGTAAGTGTATCCAAGCTATCACAGAAAGTAAACAGATTTTTTTTTTGCAAATGGCATTTAGTTTTCTATTTCAGGTCAACTAGAGGAGGTATGAAACTAAATTTAACACTACTATTTTTGTCCAGATGTTTAAAAGGGTGTATGTAGTTAAAAATTGCTGAAAATTTTTCTCCAGCATACAAATAGCAGGCCAAACTATAAAGTCTTGAAAAAAACGAAAAGGTTTAAAGAATTATTTTCTTTTCCCTGAAAATACTATGTCAATATAAAACAAACAGAAATTAATTTTAAAAAAAAACATTTTCCACAAATAAGTTTTTCAAACAAAGTAAAGTTTAAAAAAAAAACACTGATAAGGCTTAAAATTGTATTCAAATAACAGCAAATTGCATTTTCAAACCAAAACAAGAGAAACTGAAAATTAAGTTGTAATGTTGTTTTGTCAGAATTGAAATAGGAATTCCAAAATTCCTGTCAAGTAGGAAAATTTCTATGGCATAGAAATCAGAAGAGGGTTAACATAGTAGCTTGGCAATGCCTTTCCAGAGTATGTTTTTGGCCCTGGACTAATTACTGAAAGTTTCATTTTCTTAACCTAACTTTCCAAGATAGCAAAATGAAGCTTGTCAAGAATTTTACTAAATTCTTTTCTTAAAATGTTTCCTTCTCTTTAGTTGGTTTCTAGGCAAATACCTAACCCTCTTCTGATTGTTAAGTCTTGGAAAATTACCCACTTGATAGGTGGGTAATTTTCTATACCTATTGAAATTTTGACAAAATAATATTTATCTTCAGTTATCAGTTTCTTTTCTCTGGTTTTAGTACAGAAAATACAATTCCTGTTATTTGTGTAGAATTTTCAGCCGTATCAAGAGTTTTTCTTTTCTAAATTTAGAAAATGTATTTGTAGATCTTTGAGACCTTGTAAATTGTAATTAAACAAAGTGTGAAGCTGCAAACAGTTTTGTTGTACTTCATTTAAGCAGAAGATCTATTTTGCAAGGTTTCAATTTTATAATACAAAGATTTTAATGGTCAACAAAGGTCATGGCCCTCTGGAGGGAGAAGGAGTGAAGGTAGGTGCTTTAAAATACATTCCTGGGATATACTTTAGTTTGTAGACCCATTTCTGAAAGTTTCATTTTACTAACCTAGCCCCTTCCCAAGATGGCAAAAGTAGCTAGACGAGAATTTTCCCAACAATTATTACTTCATAATATACAAAACAATCAAGTTAACATATTTTTCATGCAGCATTACTTTACTTTATTTCTAATCCCCTCTAATGGGTAAATATATAGCCCAAATTATATTCTCAATGCATGTAAAGTATAGCAGAGCTGCATGCAAAATGTGATAACTATGGTTCTGCATATTATGAAGCAAGAATTGTTTTCTTAATATAGGAAATATATGATTTGGGTTATATATTTGCACATTAGGAGGGGGGGGGTATAGTATAGGAAGACTGCAAGCAAAATGTTTTAACTACAATTATTCTGCATATTATGAACTAAGAATTGTTTTCTTAACAGGTTTCCTTTTCTTCAGTTAGTTCTCCAAACAAATACCAAGGGTTAACATAGAAGCTTGGTAATACCTCCCCAGAGTATGTTTTGGGCCCTGGGATTATTCACATAGCTAAGAAACAAACTTACCTATTTAGTCAGAATTGCAGCCTGAATCCAAATTTAACATTCATTTGTGTTGGAAATGAACTTTATCCCACCCCAACAGGCTATATACCAATTCAGGGTATATATTTGTAAAGTTCATTAATGATGTAAATGAATGAATGTTAAATTTGGATTCAGGATAAAATTCTCCCTATAGAAATAAGTTTGAACTTTACTCTTTCATAATTCATATAAAATACCTTTAGGGCCCCTTTAGGGGCTCAATATGCACTTTGCAAAAGAAGCAATTCTTGAACTATGAAAGAGCATAAAAAGGCATCAAATGGTGTTTTTGCTTTTAACCAGGATTTGTTAGCCTACTAAAAGTGGTAAATTTGCAGGTGGCACAATAATTTAGCTAGGATGAAAGTGAAAATGTCATTTGATGCCTTTTATTGTGCTCTTTCATAATACAATAATCTCATAATCCCATAATTTGTTGCAAATTGCATCTTGAGCCCTTAAAGGGGCCCCAAAGGTATTTTATATGAATTATGAAAGAGCATAAAAAAAGCATCAAATGATGTTTTCACTTTCATCCTAGCTAAATTATATAGCCCACTGCAAATTTACCTTCAATTTTACATACCCCCCAACCCCCTAATGTGCAAATATATAGGCCTACCCTGAATTGGAATTTACCCTGAGTTGTTGATGGCTAAGTTTTAAATCACAAAACACAGTGCTATTTTTGTTGACAGCATGAAAAACTTGAAATGGTAGGAAAACAGTTTGAATTGAGTTGCCTAATAAATGAGGTTTGAATTGTTATAAATAAGTATTTTTTTTTTTTAATATATTAATCTTGAACAACTTAATTATAAACTAGTGATAGCCTATGTTTTTAGGTAAATTTCTACCAAATCATATTATTGAGTTAGGAATAAAGTGAATACATCATTTGATGCCTTTTTTTATGCTGATTACAAATATAATAATCATTTCTATCAGAAATGGAATTTCAGCCCCCCCCCCGCCTATATATGTCAATTCAGGGTTAGGTTAGGTTGTAGAAATATATACCCTGAATTGGCATATATATGGGGGGGGGGCTGAAATTCATTTCCGATAGAAATGATTACTATATTTGTAATCAGCATAAAAAAAGGCATCGAGTGGTATATTTACTTTATGTGTAAGTCAATAATATGAATTGGTGGAAATTTACTTGTTTTTAACCACTTTCAATAACTTAACTAGGGTAAAGGCACCAATGATTTGACACTGCAATTTTGGAACCACTGTCGAAATTTTCTTCAAAACAGGATAGCTCTGCTTAGCTGTGACTTAGAGAGCCATCTCTTGGAGCTGTCGTTATATTTCGATGCTGCAAAAAGTGGACACTATATCCAGTACACACAGATAAGAAAAGAACATTCAATTTGGTCAGTTTCCTGTTTTTGACACAAAGGAGCTCCCAACAATTTTTCAGATATGTAATGTTCAAACTGTCATTACTTGGCTATTTATTGCAAGAAAAAGTTGGGATAAGCACCAATGAGTCAAGATACATCTGACCTTCTCTTAAATGTAGCCATATTAGCTTTTCTTTATAAAATTAAAATGAAAATGGTGACGGAAATTGCATTGTTGAAACTAGGTTCCAAGTGTCGAAAATTCTTGTTCAATGTAGTGGAATACCAGGCGGACTAAAAATGTTCCTTCAGCCGCATTCAAGTGTAAATATCGGCTTCTATCAAGGGATTTATTTCTTTGGTGAATATCTCGTAGTAACCTTGTCAAAATTTTGGACAGACAGCAACAGGCAAAGTCAAAATATAGGTGACTTTGTTGAAACTTCACTGAACATGTAAAACAGATGAGAAATAATAGGTGTCGAAATTCCAGGATCCACTGACAAAACCAAAGGCACCATAGCTGTTGAATTTACTGGTGCTTTCTGCGCAATGAGAGATTTTGATGATTATTATTTCTAATAATAACCTATTTCAGATGTAAGAACATTTAAACAAAAGTTTTTTTTTTTAACTTTGAAGTTTTACTTACAGACACTGGATTTTTCAATCATCTGAGGAACTGCCACTTGGCCTCATACCATGCAGGGGCATAAATTGCTATGGGGCAGGGGGGGGGGGGGGGTTGACCCTGCCCCCCAGATTTTTTTAGATTATACCCTTATTTATCCTTCATCCAAATAAAAAATACAAATTTTATTGAATACAAAATCTTATACAAAATGATGCGTAGGCCTATGTTTTGGACGAAACTAAGAATCTGCATATGAAAATAAAATCCACTAAATCAAATAAACTTCTTAAATTTCTTGAAATCCACTCCCATTTTCCTAAACCCTATCCCTTCCAAATGCTAGTGAAACAATTTTGTTATACTAAATTTGCTATACTAAATACTATTTGTATTTAATAATGTATATTAAAATTTGTTGTACCAATTTTGTTATACCAAATACTACATACTTGAAACAATTTTGTTAGTTTTATTACTTCTACTTTTTGCATAGTCTTTTATACTTTTATACATTAAATGAAGTTGAAGAAAAACAAAAGAAACAAGAATATATGTGTCAAATACACCAGGTTCCGCCCACAAGTATTCCCCAAGTATTTAGATGGGTGTCAAATTGGGTTCTGACTTGCATCAAAAACAGGTAAATTTTTTGTTGTGTTGAATTTTAGGTGAAAATGCTCTAATTTTGGAAAATTGGAGTTTTGTACCCTTTCCAGACAAAACGTCAAACTTCTCATCAAACAGTTAGATTCCTAGATGTTTTTCCTACATACTGAAACCCTTTTCAAACCGAAAGTCTTTAAATTAAGACTTCTAGAGTAGAAAAACTGGTTTTTTACAAAAACTGTCAAATCATTGGTTCAACACCCAATACAGGTGTTGAATTGGGTTCCAACTTGCATTGAAAACAGGTAACTTTTTTTGTTGTGTCGAATTTGTAGGTGAAAATGCTCTAATTTCGGAAAATTGGAGTTTTGTACCCTTTCCAGAAAAAAATTCAAACTTCTCATCAAACAGTTAGATTCCTAGATGTTTTTCCTACATACTGAAAGCCTTTTCAAACCAAAAGTCTTTAAATTAAGACTTCTAGAGTAGAAAAAACTGGTTTTTTACCAAAACTGTTGAATCAGCAGTACCTTTACCCTAGTGTTGATAACTTCTTTGCATGGTTACAAAAAGAAAATACCTTTGGGCCCCTTTAAGGGTCAAGATGCAATTTGCAGTAAAGTTCTACCAAATCATATTATTGAGTTAGGAATAAAGTGAATACACCATTCAATGCCCAAACTTTACCCAATTTGCAACAGAAGCAATTATTGTATTATGAAAGAGCATAAAAAAGGCATCAAATGATATTTTCACTTTCATCCTAGCTAAATTAGGCTATAGTGCCCACCTGCAAATTTACCCAAAAGTTTCATTTTCCTAATCTAACCCCTTTCCAAGATAATAAAAAGTGGCTAAACTAGAATTTTTACCAAAAATAGTCAGTAACTGATAATAATTTATCACTGACTACAATAATAAACATTAATAAGATAGTACCAGTGAAACAGCCTAGAAGCCATACAGGAACAATTAGGCCTAGTTTACCTTAGCCTACTTTTCTTCAAAATATTAAACAATACTTGTATGGAAAGCAGATTTTCCACAGTTTTCCAAAATTCCAAAGAAAAAATTATTTAAGATTAAGATGGGCTATTTGAACTACTGATTGAAATCCGCCATCTATTCTAGTACACTTTAACAGCGTTATCTATACTTTAGGGTAAATTAAACCAAGCTGCTCAACAAAAATTTGTTTGGTACAATTATAGTAATCTACGACATTTTCCATCTCAGTTTCACATACACAATATTAGATAACTGAAAAGAAATTAATCTTTCTGTAGTTGCTCATATCTTCATTCTTTCTCAGAAACCAATTTTGAGCACTGTTTTTGTCTCGGAATGATCAGCTTACAACTTGCGGGGTTTCCTTTTTACGTCACATTTGCATTTTGACGAAAATTCTTTTCCTTTTGCTTGTATCCCTATTAGCTGACTGAAGGAGTTTTAACATTAAAAAAAAATCACCAGCTGATTACAGCAAAAACTTATCGAAACCTTGAAAAAATTATGGATTGTAAAATGAAAAGTCTAAATGTATTGCATTGCACCAGGACCTATAAATTGTACCAATAAAGTACGACCGTACCACGTTGGCAAACTAAAATCGACATAAAAAGGAGTGTCTTTCAAGGCTCGTAGTCTCTATTAAGTCTCATAATATAAAAAGGAAATTTTGTATTCAAGTCTGATATAAAATAGATTTAAAATAGTTTAAATCTAAACTATTGAAAGTTGAAAAAGCCTCATTTTATTGCAAATTCTGAGCTTTGATGCTATTTTTAAAGAGAAAACCAATTTGACGGAAATCAACCACCCTTTGTTTATTTTGTGCCTTATGCATTCGATTGAAATATATAAAAAAAAAACTAGAAGCCCAAAACCGTGTCATCAGCACTGGGATATATCACAACATTATTCCGGGTTATAAAATGTAATATTCTGTTTGTTTGGATGTTGATCTTAAATCTCATATGTGGTTTTATACCCGATATCAGGTTTTCAATAAACTAAGGTTCTCGGTACCGAGACTGATTCTCAATGGGATCTTCAATCGAAGAGGCTGTTTCCTAATTTCGGAACCAAAAGCATCTGAAGTTTGGATGGCGCTTCTTGATTATGCTACCTTTGAAATGTAATAAAATAATTAGAGGATGGTGGCATCTTCCTGAATCTAATAAGCAAAGTAGCTCCATGTGCTCTTTAGAAACTGTGTCATTTAAAACAGTAACTCTGAAAAGTCTTATAATTTGGTAAACGTGGACATGACCTCTGGGAAACTTTTTTTTCTGATTTTTCTTGGCTATAATAACCATGAATACTTAAAAAAGTAACTTTTTAATTCGACTATATTTTTGGCTCTTGGGTGAAGGGTGTGGATGCAGCATAACACAAAGATTTGTTCCAGTTTTCCCCATCTACGTTATTGACTTATGTTTTCCTACCATTACGGTTTTTATACATAAAATATCTCACTGGTACTTTTTTATGTGGAATTAATTTTGGAAAACTTCTTCCAAAATACATTTTTCAAAGAAAAGTGGAAAGCCATATTAAAACTTAGGACAAGCAGAAATAAAGTCCTGTAATAACTCAAACTTAAAACGACCAGAAATTGCCATCAATGAATAAATGAAACCTAAATAGAATAGAAGTTTAAACAAATAATCATATCATGTCAAGCACAAAAGATAGCAAATTCTGATACAAATGACAGAAATAAATCTTGAAACAAGCAAAACTAAATTGAACAATCCAGTGAAACTTAAAACGAATAGAAATTACTACGAACAATAGTGGCACTATCTTCCCTAGCACCTAAACCTTCTAAAGGCTACTATACCAATTGTGTTTAAATACAAATACATAAATACGTTCTAAGACCACACTGGCTGTACATGATGTTTGATAAAAATATTATAAACCAAGAAACTAGGGTGATTTTCAGCCAGTTGAAACAAAATCAAAGTAAATAGACAAAAGATATATTTTGGCAGGGATATCCGCTGACGAAGGACGATTTGACGGAAGTCCTTGCCGAGATATCTGCTTTGTCTTTTCACTTGGGATTTTTTAAACTAGCTGAAAATAACCTTCGTTTGTTTGGTTTTTCAACTGTTTTTTTATCTGGTTTATTTTTTCAAACATCGACGAGAAATAAATATAAAGTAAAATCTACGGAATTATCAAGATTACTGGAAATAACTAATGAAAATAAACTGAATGATACACTGATTTATAAACCTGGAAATCTTAAAAATTCCAGATTTTATTTAGCGGGATACTTTGGTTTTCCAATGTTATAGTTATAAAAACCTTTAAAACATATTTGGTTTCAGTCAAGCGCAAACGACACAGTACCCTTTGGGAGGCTTAGGGACGTGAGGCGGTAGAAGCCCTACTCTTTTTTTTCACTAAATTTTGTTCAGTTTAGGCTCTGAATTTGATTTTTATGTTTAAACAATTTCCAGTTTATATTATTTACTGTCCTTGCCCTAGAGCCTTTGGGGGTCCCTTCATTACTGGCGCTATATATATTGGACCTTTTTACTACAAGAAAATGGCGATCGTAAAATTTGGGCTGAATATCTTTGGAAGGTAAGAGGGGGGGGGGGTGAAACGGATAGCAAAAAGGGTCAGGAAGAAGGGTTGGTTGCCTTCAAATGGCTTTTGGATGTCTATAAGGGTGCTAAACTTTGGATTTCCAATCGAATGAACCTCCTCCGAGGCTTTTACGACATCTGTTCTATAAAAAAGGGCTCTGGAAAAGGAAATAGTGAATATTACATAGAATGTTAATGGCTGTTTATTACAGGCAACGCTAGAGTTCTGCCTCCGATACATTATCATGCTACCTAGTCTACATTTTGACTTACTGTGCATCAAATTAACCGACACCATCCCTTATTCCAGTTACCTGAAATTTCTTGTATAACAAAATTATAAAGCTGCTGCCCCTAGTGGTTTCAATTCGAGGGGGGGGAGCATTCCCCCAAATATTTAAAAATAGCCTCTTTTTGACATTATTATTGAAAATGAACGTTTGCAGTGGTCGCAATGCAAAAACTGAAAAAAGCTCGATCCCTCAAAACTTTAGATAACGAAAGATCCGACCTGAGTGCCCCAGAACCAGCCTCAGTTTTACTACAGCCATCTTCCCTTAGTTTTTAATTCTTAGGGAAACACCCTTCTATTTTATTTATTTGAGTCTATTTATTACGAATCTTTGTATTGTTCGCGGTTATTGTTTAGCTGCATGCCTTCACAAGCTTAGCTTTTGGAGTACTGTTGATTAAAATTTGCCCCCCCCCCTACAATTCCCTCTCTCTAGATTTTAAAAGATTATCTTTTTTGGGGGTATTTCATTGAAAAATAGCTTTTCTGGTATTTTCATTGATAAATTGAAAAAAACAGCTAAATACCTTCCCCCTCCCAAACAAACTTACATTTCGTGAATTGAAGCCAATGCTGCTGTGTTTACAATGAGTTTATTTCTTTGTAGTAAATTAGTGTGTACGCGATCAGGCAGCTACTGGACAATACCTGCAAATGCACAAATAACCCAACAGTGAAGTTTCAGAACCATATTGACCGCTGTAGTTTCGGTGGGAGGTTCCCAAAATTATAAACTTGGTTCGTGGACTTGTCCAAACATTTTCAATTGCGAAAAAATACAGTACGCCTTGGCTATTCTACTTTTATATCTTATTTCTGCATCCATTTCTATACAAATAATCCTACCCAGTTAAGTGAAATTACTACTTAATCGATTTTCTGGTTGCTTATCATTCCCTCTTCACCTTCATTTATTCCTAGTCAAAGAGACCTCGTCAACTTGAACATTAATTTTAAACCTATTGCAGTACCCTGAACTATCAAAAACTCCAAAAAAGAATTGACTTGAAAAACATTTTTATCCAGGAGACTTAAACTATCTGCATAATCTAAGTACTAGGACAAGTCTACCTATTTATTTGATACCATGTTCTCCAATAGCCTTTGCCGTATTCTTTAGGACAAAGTAATACAAGATAATCCATGCTAAGGAGAATAGGACACAACTTTGCTCAACATAGCACTCATTATTTTGGCGTGCTTATCTGATATGCGTACCATCCAAGGGTAGGACCTCCATTAAGATTTTCAATCAGTTGAATCAAATGCCTGTTCACAATCTGTAAAACTATGGATTAAAAGGTGTATTGATCCAGTCTTTGGGTGGCACATCATCTTCCTAATCACACTGTTCTTCTCTTAAACCTTTATTTACAGCATCTTTTAGTCTAACAAGTGTCATCATGAAAATTAATCTAATTCCTGCAGATATCAAACTAATACTTTCTGTAACTACCTAACTCAATCTTAGATCTTTTCTCATAAAACCGGTTTAATTATTTGCTAAAATTACTAGGTACTTCCCCCTTTTCAAAATCATATTCATGATTTTCAGCAATTCAAGATCCAAAGCCGAACTGGCCAGCCATGACAAAAACAAAGAGAGAAGAAAATAAAATTCAGGATGAAGGAAACAAATGGGACTACGGCCAGTAGAAGGAAAAGACAAGCTAAGATGATGTGGATTTTTCGCCTGTATAAAACAAAGCGTCTTCAGTGCTAAAAGAAAGAGAAAAGGCACCCAAGGCTTATCACTTTTGAATCCTTTTAGTTATGAATTCTCTTTTCCCTTTTTCTTGTAAGAACCTGCGACCCAAAAAAGGCCAAAAGCGTTTTCGCTTCCTCGCTACATTTCTAATTTTCACCACCAAGACCTCTTCTGACACCTTGCAAACTATTTTCCTGAGATTATATCATCCATCTTCTACATTGACAAATTCTCAACTCTACAGTTTCACACACAGCTGCTCTTGGAAAGTTCCTCTCAAATTCTCATCCTGGATCCATGTACGTCATAGCTACCCAGAAGGTAGTTACCTTTCCAAATTTCTGCTTATTAACTCTACATACTACTAGATGGTAATCTTTACTTAAACGTCAATAATTACTCTCGTATATTCCCTAGTATCTTGTATCAATCCTACCAGTCTCCTATTTACAACAACATAATCAACATGTAAATGAAAGCACATTCTAATATCTTGTGCTTTATACTTCTTTTTTTTTTAATGAAAACAGTTTCACAAGTACATGTTTCAATATGTGACAGTAAATCCAGTGGTCATAATACAGGGAAATACCCTGATAAATACAGAATGAAGTTGTTAGACAGTTTGGGTTCTCCACTCTGTCATAGTCTCTTCCCTCCGTCCCTATCCCTGGAAGAGAAACCTTCCTTGGGTAGCATCATAGTGATCTGGGGGTGGATCCTTCACAAGTTTGCGTAACCAGAACCGCGACAGAAAATAGCGCTGAAGAGGGACCTTGATGAGTGGCACCCTTCGAGGAAAATATAGCCTAGCAAAAGATAGAGCATTGCCCTAACATTCTGATTCTTCAGGGTTTCATTTCTGTTTGAGGGGGGAGGGGAACTCAATAGCCTTTTCCTATGTGTTATTTCTTTGTAACGGGTTACCTCCCCATTGTAGGTTGATGTTACTTCTGCAGGACGTCGATTCTTATTGATAAAATAACCTCGCCTAAAGTTTCAGCATAATACCATTAAGCTTTACAGACAATAAGGGTAAAGCGTGCCCTCCTTCCCAATAATAAAACCCAGATGTAAACATTGGGCAACTTTCTAATTTACAACCCTTGCCTCAAGGGGTGTATGGCCATGTCATCCCTGGAGGCATAATTGTAGGACCTTTCGACTATTGCGAACTAAATGGTTATCTTTAATTTTTATGTGATGTCTTTCGGGATTGAGATGGGTAGCATATAAAAAAAAGGCGTAGGGGGTCTAATTACCGTCGAACAACTTTTGAATCTTGAAAAGGGCACTAGAACTTTCAATTTCCAATCGAATCCCTCTGAAGTTTCTACAACCATTTTATTCACACGTAGTGGCCTAGAGAAAAACAGAAATAAATCAGCAATACACTGAAACCACTTTACTCTTTGGGTAGACAGCAGTATTGCGCCACCTATGATTCTTAATAAGTGCCTCAGTGGTAAAGGACTTGGCTGCCACATTAATCCTATATGGATAACAGTTTAAGTTTTGCAGATTTCATTATTGTGTTAGCTACTTGTCCAACTACACGTAATATGTTACTCGAAATTTATTAGAGCTATGCAGCAAATCATTTTATTCTGTAAATCTCTGCAAAGACTGAGTATATTTTCACCAAAGACATTCCCTACGCAGCCAGTTAGAACGTGTGGTAATGACCTGCCCCTTGTACTGAAATTCAGTTACAGTAGATTTATTTTGGTGATACTTATATTCGCTTTACTTTAAGATCAGTTTGTCTCAAAGGCAATCTGCTGCTCTGTCAATTCAGTCACTGCTGAATCAACATTTATTTTTCATTCTTATTTTACCAGTATTTTTGGATTATCTCTTATTCAGAGTCATACATTTCATGATCTAAGTCATCTTAAAGTAGCGTATAATCGGAACTGTGGAAGGGGGTGGGGGCAGCCGGGTCAGCTGCCCTAAGCACCGCAGGTGGGGGGAAACCATGGCTCGGGGGCTGCCCACTTTGATCAATTTTTTCACCTTGATTCGGCCTTTTTGCTTACATTTGAGTCGGGAGGGGGGGGGCGTAATTAATATTTCACCTGTCACCACCAACCCTGAGAACGGCTGCATATAATGATTTCATTGATATAAAAAAAAAAAGTTGCCCCGCTATGCTATCGCTAGCGAGACACCTTTTGAGTTTTAATTTTCCTATGTTTAAAGAGCTCCACTGACCTTCCATGTTTTCCTACAAAGAATATTCACTTATTCTGATAATGAGCTGGTTGCCACGTTATGAACTTCATTTTTAAGGCAGTCGATCTTAATTTGATAGAAGCACTACAAGACTTTTCAGGATGATAAAGCTATTTGTACTGTTTTCTTTCTTTAGCTTAATTTTTTTAATTGTTTACGATGGTTAAGGTATTCAAAAAATATAATTTTTTTAAAAATATAATTACTAAAATATTTTTCGCTGCTTATTTTATTTAGAGTTTTTCCAAATTACGACACGATCCACTTTACTAAAATACAATATTTTTTTCTACAAGGGAAAACGTGCTTTGCGTTTAGAGTTTTTTAATAAGTCTATTTACCTTTCCCTGCATCTGCGAATCTTGTTAGGCTGAAATGTTTATTACTTCCATATCTTCTAACTATCTATTAATAAAAACAGAAAAGCTTTTTTTGCCCTAGACCAAACTCATGAACTAAAATGTGTTGTTGTAAAATTTTGATTGAAAATGGAATAATGTAAGTTGTGAAAGCAATATTGGCGAAAATCTCCGATCGATAAGAAGGAAATTGTCTATCGATGTGGTTTTGAGTTAATACCGATACATGCTGTAACAAGAAACTGGAAGACAGACTGTAAGTAGTTGGGTTTACCAGCTTAAAACGTAAGAGATAAAAAGGGCAATTTTCAAGATATTTAACTTCTGAAAATTCTTCTCCGAAAAAGTAGAACAAGAATGGTTTTCCCCCACCTTTATACGTCTAGATATAAAATCAATATAGTTAAGTACAAAAAAAAAGACATTTTATACAGTTATGGGATACCTTACCCTCCAGGAAATTTCTAGACATTGCCTCAATCAGACACGAAAAAAAGAGATGGCCTTATTAATCAGACAAATATCATCTGTAGCGGTTGAAGCGATGATAATAAAAGTCATAATTAGCATTCAAAAAAGAATTTACTAATTCATTGCTCGAAAATAGAAAATAGTTCTTGATCAGAAAAACACAATCTTTCTTAAGGGAAGAATTGATGCTTATATTTCAACCACCTACCCCAAAAAAGATCGAAATCCTTTCACAAAACTTTAAACTTTTAAAACCGGAATGTCACAAAAAAGTTTTATTATAATTTTGAACTTCAGATACAAATTAAGGAGCTTGAAAAACAGAAGTATTGATGACGTCACATGTTTTTAAGGGCTTCATCTACTTCATTCATTGCTTCTTCGACCTTCTTCCATTGCTGGACTGACAATGAGATCCCTAAATAAAAAGTAGTTAATTATATCTGGATTAAATAAGCACAAGGAGCCAAATAGAAACAAACTGTATTTAAAATGACACCAATATGAATTACTCTATGAAGTAAATTGTTAAAAAGTATCTAAGAAGTATCGTCTTAAAAAAGAAGAAGAAAGGCCATTAAAAAGAAAATACAAAACTAGAAAATATCCAACTAATTCAACAATTGAAGCTTAAAGAGCAGAAAGCTTCTGCAAGTAAGAAAACAAAAGCCAAACAGCAGAGTATGATTGGCCTTCCCAGGGAATGTTGAAGATACTATTAATTACTAAAAATAGCGCCTGACAAGAAAAAACCCATTAGTAGCACAAGAAATAGGAATTTCCAACATTCATAGGAAACCATGGACATAATCCAATAACAATAAACATGAAGCTGCATCACAAACTAGCACAAAATTAAATAATTTTAAGGTTCGCCAAGATTTGTCAAGATGCGTTTTAACTGTCTTAAATTATAACCTAAGATACGTCAAAGGTGCTGCTTCAGATATTGGCGTCGTACACAATCGGAAAAAGAAATGAAAGAAAAGAAATAAAATGTTTGTTTTGTTTTAACAAGAAGATCAAAAATTCGGCCAACATAACAGCCAACGTTTCTTTTAAAATCAAATTTCCGTTGGGATAAGAACTGTTGATAACACCTAGATATAAATAGAAGGTTGTTGTATTATATATAGCTAAAATAACAAAACTGAAACACTACTTAAGTACTTGACGGATGTTTCTCGCTTTGGTCAGTCATTACAAACTGTCGTGCTTGATTTTTGAGCATATAATTTACTTTCGTTTCTGAATTTCTCTAGATTATTTCTGGTTTGTAGTCTCAACTGTAGATGCACTTTATCTTAACAGCACATATATGTCACATATAATATTGTATTTGACTGCACATGTACAATTAAGATTTGCTTTACTGATAGTCAGTGACCCTCCAAGGAACCGGATTTACTTGAAGAAATAGAGTGGATCCACAGGGGCTAAGATATTTCGGTCACATATACAGTCACATCTTGTCACATCTTGTATAATTTCGCATGACATTATTGATACCAAAAAACCTTAAAAAATATTGTGAAAGTTGTTTCATGAGATGATTTCTCTACAATACTAATAATTCAGAAACTTATCATAAAATTAAATCCACATCTTGTTAAAGTCACATCTTGTCACATCTTGTATAATTTCGCATGACATTATTGATACCAAAAAACCTTAAAAATATTGTGAAAGTTGTTTCATGAGATGATTTCTCTACAATACTAATAATTCAGAAACTTATCATAAAATTAAATCCATTTTTATCTAGTTTAACTTTTGACCTTCTGGGGGGAGGGGGTACGTGTCACTAGAACCACTGCCTGGATCAGCCCCCTGTTTTCGACATAACACCTTTAAATTAGGTGTTGTTTTCTTAGACCACACTACCGTTCTAAGACGAACAAATAAACTTTCAAATGGAGATAAATCCATTTATTTAGACAGTGAAAAACAGGTACACAAGTCCAGATATTTCGGTCACATATACAGCGACCGTCTTCAGTACTGAAGACGGTCGCTGTATATGTGACCGAAATATCTGGACTTGGGTACCTGTTTTTTCACTGTCTAAATAAATGGATTTATCTCCATTTGAAAGTTTATTTGTTCGTCTTAGAACGGTAGTGTGGTCTAAGAAAACAACACCTAATTTAAAGGTGTTATGTCGAAAACAGGGGGCTGATCCAGGCAGTGGTTCTAGTGACACATACCCCCTCCCCCCAGAAGGTCAAAAGTTAAACTAGATAAAAATGGATTTAATTTTATGATAAGTTTCTGAATTATTAGTATTGTAGAGAAATCATCTCATGAAACAACTTTCACAATATTTTTAGGTTTTTTGGTATCAATAATGTCATGCGAAATTATACAAGATGGTGAATGAATCTGAACAGCACGAGCAAAAGGCATCAAAATAATGCCTGATCTTAATGATAAATGAAGCACATCAAGGTATGTAGTTAGAAGACATGCAATAACAAGCATCACAACAAGTCACAAATGAAAATGACAAGACAACAAAATCTCCGGTTGGAAGAGAAGGAGCGACGAGAACCATAACGAATTCCAGGAACTTTTTCTTCAATTTCAATTTATTATTCGAATAAAAACATAACACAAACATCAATAACAATAAAGATCCTAGAAGCGAACTTGTTAAGGACCCCCCCCCCCAAGAAAAAAAAATAAAGTGACACTGAAAAAAAGACGGGAGAATAAGACATGGGTAATTAAAGCAAATTGGTTAAAAGTTGAAAGATTAAATTATATTATCAAGTTTTGCTACATTGTTGTACAGCATGCAGAAAGTTTTGGCTAGCTCAACACTGGAGGGTATTTTGTTCCATTGAATAATAAATTTATAAATGGGAGATTGCTGGCAGCACTGGAAACGCATTTAGGAATTATAAAGGCTCTATTGGATGAACAGAGACAGTGGGCTTCCGAATTATTAATATTATAATAGGTTAGTAGTTGAGGAGGAAGATTATTGTGGAAAGCAGAGTAAGAAAGCGATAAGTTTAGTTTTTGTATGATTTGATCTAGTAGAGCTATACCAAAATCTGAGTACAAATCACGGGTTGGATATGGCCGGGGAAGCCGAAAAACTGCGTTAATGGCACGGTTTTGGGCAAATTTGAGTTTTTTAGAGAAGGACCGGTTTGTATTTCCCCAAACCTATCCGCAATAAGAAAAGTAAGGAAAATAAAGGAATAATATAGGGTAACTAGGATGTCAGGCGGAAGAAAATAATTCGCACGGTTAATCATAGCTACATGTCTCAAATTATTGCTGTGATGTAAGAAATATGATTAGAGAATGACAAGCATGAGTCAATAAATACACCAAGAAACTTGGCAACCTCCACTTGTGGGAGGATGTCGGAGGAATACTTGAGACCAAGAGCAGGTTGGATTACGTGTTTGTTGTAGGGGGTTCTGAATAATACTACTTGACTTTTTTTGCTATTAATGGCCATGTTATTCGTAAGGCCCCACGCCTGGACTCCATTCAGAAGGACTTGGGCAGAGGTTATTGCCGATGGTAAATTGATGCCAGTGATGAAGAAGTTGCTGTCATCAGCAAATAGTATAGGATACACTGAGGGGCCCAGGTCCATAACAAGATCATTGATATATAGGAGAAATAAAATCGGGCCTAGAACGGAGCCTTGCGGGACACCCCTCCGAACAGGTGAGGGCTGAGAGGATACTCCACCTAGGATCACTCAGTACCCTTCCAGATGGATAAGAGTCAAACCAAGAGAGGGGAACACCACGAATACCGTAACTATTTAATTTACTAATTAAAATACTATGATCGACCGTGTCGAAGGCCTTAGAGAAATCCAAAAATAAGCCCAATACAGTTTTTTAAGGTCGAGTTGCGAGCGTATGAACTAAGTGGCGTGAATAAGAGCATGAGAAGTTGAAAATTTCGGCCGAAAGCCATATTGGCGAGAAGAAATGAAGGAAACGGAGTGCTGACTGCCATATAGAAAGGGAGACAGACATCTGAAGATAATTCTCTCGAGCACTTTGGATATCAAACAGTTCGTGGTAACGAACTGTAAGTACGGAGCGACCCGGCTCAATAGTAACCAAAACTCTAAAAAACGGAATTTTGATACCAATAGATACATCAGAAGAATCAGATTTTTATGCTGATTTCAAATATAGAAGTTTCATCAAGTTTAGTCTTACGCATCAAAAGTTACGCACCTGAGAAAATTTGCCTTATTTTTGAAAAAGGGGGAAACAACCTCTAAAAGTCATAGAACTTTAATGAAAAATCACACCATCAGATTCAGCAAATCAAAGAACCCTACTATAGAGGTTTCAAGCTCCTATCTGCAAAAATGTGGAATTTTGTATTTTTTGCCAGAAGAAAGATCACGGATGTGTGTTTATTTATTTTTTTTTTATTTTCCCAGGGGTGATCGTATGGATCCAGTAGTCCTAGAATATCGTGAGAGGGCTCACTCAAATGGAAATTAAAAGTTCTAGTGCCCTGTTGGGGTTCCAACCCCCTGTTTCTTTTCCTTTCAGATAAATGACCTGTTTTCGTTTTCTTAATTACATTTGCTTATAGTATAATTTCAAAAGACAGGTTAAATTCCGTTACTAAGCGATAGTGTTTTTGCAATAAATAAGCTGTGAACTAAGTTCTATTTTCGTACTTCCTGGTTTTGGGAGTCATTGAAAGATAAATCTAAGAGGTATAATTGTGTTTGAATGGGGATGTAGTTGATTGGCTGGGCCAAGTGACGGTCCACCCCTACGGACAGTGCTGTAAAGATTATTATTATTTTTTTAGTCTGCGTTTTGACCCCATTCGGGGATATATATATTTTTGTGGTACTATTGGACCTTTTGGAAGAATACAAGTAAGGTATTTTCTACAAACTGTGTACTAATTTCCGTAACCCAGGCAGGGTAGGAATAGAGCTACGAGATACCGTCATTATTATATTGACAGGGAGGTTTGTTACCTTCAAGGAGAGAGTTAAGAGTTTTTCTAGGCGTAACCCAAGGCGGGTACATTTGGCTTTAGAAAGTGGCCATTTGACCACTCGATCGCGTTATCATACCCTGGGACAGGGTATACTGTAAATAGGGTAGTACCAAACCCGATATTTGCAGAACCGGTGTGGTAGACACGGGCATAGCATTATAATTTGGGGCCGGGGCTTTCCCCTCCAATAAGTGGTGACACCCGTATATTACCACGCCAGAGGTGTTGTGGCCTACCGGTATAACACTGGTAACTAAACACCACGAACATTGGTGTCAGCGGTAGCTAGCACTACGAACATGCCCTTTCTAAGTGACCAAAAAAATTGGAGGGCAACTTGGCCCCCTCCCACGCTCATTTTTTCCCAAAGCAACCCAATCAAAATTTTGAGATAGCCATTTTGTTCAGCATAGTCGAAAATCTAATTAATATGTCTTTGAGGATGATTTAATCCCCATAGCTCCCGGCGGGAAGAACTGCAAGTTATAAACTTTGCCCATTGTTTACATATAGTATTGGTTATTGGGAAGTATACAGGCGTTTTCAGGAGGAACTTTTTTCTAGTGGGGGGTCGGGGTCGGAGTTACGGGGGAGGATATTTCCTTGGGGAAAGGGATATTTCTATGAAGGGGGCGCCAGATTTCCCAGCATTATTTAAAAAACAATAAGAAATTAAATAAAAAAACAAGTTTTTTTCAAATGAAAGTAAGGAGCAACATTAAAACTTAAAACGAACAGAAATTATTACGTATATGAGGGGGTTCACCCCCCTAGTCAATACCTCTCTCTTTACGCTAAAGTTGTTTTAGTACTTTCAAAAGAGCTATCTATTCTAATTAACCGGCCTTTGTGATTCAGGGGTTTGTGATTCGAACAAAATTCGAACTTTAGCGTAAAGAGCGAGGTATTGACTAGGGAGGTGAACTCCCTAATATACGTAATAAAAACATACGAATATAGAAATTCGTTACGTAAGTTAATTCGTAAGTTACGTCAGAACAAAATTTCGAGAAAGCCAATTAGCTAAAAAGGAAAATTAATATGCGAATTTCGTTTTAATTATTCATGTACGATGAGCCAAAAGCAAAGCTGCATTAATTAAAAAACGTTCAGAAATTAACTAAACAAAGCAAGTTTTTTTTAACTGAAAGTAAGGAGCGACATTAAAACTTAAAACGAACAGAAATTATTCCATATATGAATGGGAATGTCCCCTCCTCAACGCCTCGCTCTTTACGCTAAAGTTTGACTCTGTCTCACAACTTTATTTTTTAAAACAATAAAAAGCTTTAGCGTAAAGAGCGACGCGTTGAGGAGGGGACAGCCCCTTTCATATACGGAATAATTTCTGTTCGTTTTAAGTTTTAATGTCGCTCCTTACTTTTAGTTTAAAAAAAACTTGTTTTTTTTAGTTAATAACAGGAAGAATTGAGATTGGACGATAATTGCCTATCTCAGTTGGATCACCCTTTTTAAGAACTGGAATAACAATGGCCGACTTTAGCAAATCAGGGAAAACTCCGTGGGTTAAAGATAGGTTGGCAATGTGCTTGATGGGCTCGTAAACAAAAGGAGATATGGTCTTCAGGAGCTTATTACTTAATCCAAGACAGTCAGGTGTAAAACTAATAGGGAGAGAACCGATGATTTGAAGTACCTCACTGCTATCAGTTGGGCAGAAAAACATGGATCTAGAATTGAAGCAAGGGAGTCAGTAAGGAGTAGCGGGAGTCAGTATAAGGAATATTAGAAAAATAATATTAAATGCGTCAGGTGTATGTAAAGGGTCAATTAATCTGCCATTTGTGTCTTTAAGGCGAATAGGTATAGACTGTGATTTTTTATTTTTTGAGAGAATATCATTAATGGTGGACCAAATCTTTTTCAGATTTCCTTTGCAATTGAGAATTTTTGTATAATAATAATGTTTCTTCGCTTCACGGATGAGTTTAGTGCATAAGTTTTTATAATTTTTATAATTTGATAGGTCAATATCACTACTGGTCTTACAGGCTAATTACACAATTTGTTTTTACGATATGAGGAGACAATGAGGCTATGTGACATCCAGGGGCATATAGGGATAGTTTTTCCTGTTAGGTTTACGAATAGGAAAAGTTGAATGGTTAATCTCACTTAGCCGTTGCGTGGTTCTCACTTAGCCGTTGCGCCGTTGCAGTCAGTGGTTCAGGCAATCGGTAAAATGGGTTATATTTGCAGAGCTGTAATTTCTAGTAGGTGTTGGGATATTAATTCTAGAGCGTAGAGGTAGTGGTTGCGAAGGTAGTGACAAACTGACAAGTAAATAGGAAAGTGGTCTGACAGATCCAAAAATGTTATATTTGAGGACAGTTCATTTCCCTGGGAAGTAGATACAAAAATATTATCAATTAATTTTTAAATTGATCTCACAGGATCAATTCTACTGAAAAAAAAAATGTGGGTAGAAGACCACTCGCGGTCCCTGATTAAAAAAAAATGTCAGATTCAATATTTTTACCAACATTGAGTAGGTTACAATTAAAGTCAAGAACTATTGCCTTTTTATGGGGTAGATTAATTAAATTAGAGAAATCATCAAACAGATTACAAAAACATGAGGTCGGAAATGGAGGAGGTTTATAAAACAAGGAGAGTATATAGGAATTTTGGCCGATAACTATGTTAACAATTATTGAATAAATACATCTGAAATTTATTTCTGTAGAGAAAATAGATCCGCACTCTGATAGCCTGGTAAAATTTACATTCGAACGGATGTAAAGTGAGATACCCCCAGAACACTTAGTCTTGGGGATTATTTATTTGGTAACTTAGTGTGGGGGCATGTGAATTATTTGGTAACCAGGGACTAAAAAATCACTAGTGCCATCATTATCGGAAAGCTATGTCTCTGATAATCCTATTACGTCAAAAGGGCAAACACCATTGAAGGAAATTAAATCTTTAAACTTGAGCCACTTATCCCGGATGCTTCTGATGTTGAAACAAAGAACATTAAGGGAAATATTATTGACTAGTTTTGGCTTCACATTGGTAGCAAAATCGAGAATATCAAGGTATTTACAATTAGCATGAGTTAGGGTACCATCGGGCTGCTTATAGGGTTGGCGTGCTGGTTACCTTCTATATCGGAATAATTAAAAGCAATATTATTAGAAAGGGACAAATTAGTTAAAAACGAAAAGTCACACATTAATTAGTCGTCAGAAATTATTGTTGGGTATCTTCTCGCTTGGGTTTTGCTTTGAACATCATCCTCGCCCGAAGAGACTTCACGAGGGGTCGTCCAATTTCTGTGTTACTGTGTTGGTCGGCTTTTTCTTGTTTTTTATTTTGCTATGGCTTGGGGCTTCTACCATCGTTTCAGGTGCTGGTGATTCTTTCAAATCTCTGGGGACTTGGTAATAGTTGGGATCGTAGGAAATGTTGGTTAGAATGGCATTCCATGCCTTCTTTGAAGGATAAAAGTTGGACCGTAGCTTTTTGCCAGATTTCCTCTCCTAGGAGCGTAGTAATGGCCTTTTTTTAAGGATATTTTTCAGTTCAACTGGTTCACTGCCAACCTCGATAAGATGGGAAACTGCGAGGTATGTGGCTAACCTATTTGGCGTTAAGTAGAGGAAATTGACTGGGTGGGGCCTGTTTCCTCTGGTCCTTTGAAACTTCAGTTTGGCTATTTAAGGGTCAACTTGGAGTTGGTTGTCTAGGGATTGAAGCGGCTACGACGGAGTAGGGAAAGTTCAATCTCACAGAGGCTCGGAGGATCTCGGCTCTCTTGTGATAGGCCGGACAAAGTTGCTTCTCAAGTGCCGTGTGCCCCTTATTATTACAATTTTTACAGTAGGCGTCTTTCTCGGTGCAATTTTCTGTAACGTGGGTAGGTTTACCACATTTTCGACATGATTGGAGTGACTGTTTACAATTATCTTTACTATGACCATGAGCTAGGCAAATTGTGCATTGTAGGGGCTTTGGTTTATAGGACTTATGGCGAAGGGCCATACCATATAAAAAACTTCTCTTTGCAACTCTTTTTTGGTTACAATGAGCACTAAGCGACTGGGTATGAGATTACCATCATTTTTCAAGCTGAGTCTTGTGGCTGTTGTTGGTTGGACGGGATGACCCGAAGAATCAATTAGTTCAGCTGTAAATGCCTCTATTAGTATACCGGTGTCAACACCATAAACCACGTATTTTTACGACTTTTCTTTTGAAGTGCCAAAGATTTTGGAACCCTCAACGATTAGTTCCTTGGACCTTGAAAGAACTGAATCCGCGGCCTTGTGAGAGGTAAAATAAAGATCTATCAGACCGTCTTTCAGGAAGAATACTTCAAAAGTTGAGTTAGCTAGTAGAAATATAGGCTTACTAATATCCATTAACTGATCTCTAGCAACGGGTTGACCATTGGTTTTCTTGATGGTCACAATATAATAGTATGGCTGATCTAAAGAGCTAGATAGTGATTCAATTGGTGGGGAATCATCAGGCAGTTATCTAATCTCTGGTTGGGGTTCTTCAGGGGTGATCTAATTACATCATTTTTTTTCTTTTTTTGCCAGGGGTTTCACTAGTACTTTTAGCTTGAACGATGTTTAGGGCTTGTATCCCCTTAAGATGTGTGATTGATTTAGACATAGGAGTCGGGGAGTTCTAGTTAAGTTTCTTTTTGAGGGTAGGAAAGGTGAGACATCTATATCTTTTTCAGGAGGTTCCTTTGTGTCAGACATAAACTATTTGAACTAAAAATCTCAGCTCTGATTTCTTTCACTGTTCAGGACTATACTACAAACCCTATAATCCAATTAACAAGAACCAAGGTCACTAATATCACTTAGGAAAGTCCAGGGACAAGCACGGTATGTAAATATTCAAGTTACACACGGGGAATTTCGACTGGCAAATACCAAAAATGAAAACGCCAATTAGAAGTTAACACAGCGGAAGCGAGTTCATAACTGAATTATAGCTAATTCATAATTCATAACTAAATTATGAACTCCCATGGCATTCTTGATGCCATGGCTTCAAGTTAGGTTCTATGCAATCACCCTGGGAAAAATTCTAAAAAGGCATATAATCCTAACAAAATACACAGTTTCTCATTTAAAAGGAGTATATATATTCGTTATTCTTTTGTATGAAGTCATCAGTCGCCCAATAAACAAGAAAAACTGAGTTAAGAAAGTCTGACGTGAATTCAATTCCTCCTTCATATTATTGCATCAAAGAATCAGACATTTTATCCTCCTGAGTCCTGGGTATGTTCCTGAGTAGGGGCGAATATGGAATTTGGAATTTACCGATAAAAAAAATAGCACAAGACGATGGAATGAAAGTTTTATTTTTTTTTAACGTTCTGAGGGTCTGGGGGGGATGTACAACCCGTTGGACATTGGGACTCAACTTCATGTAATTTTCAAACACAAGTTACAAAATGCCAAGAGAAAACATACGATCAATAACACACAAAAACATCCTTTATCATTTATGGAAATCTGAAAAACATTCTCCAACTTGCTTGCCAACCTGAAAGCAGGGATAGACCTGACGCGCTTCGCAGAACACTTTCGTTCGCATTTTGTATCCAGGCATCCGGCATCGAGCCGAATTCCTCAGCGTCGCGTTGTAGCGATATCGATGCTTTGCATTCGATTTCTTCTCCAGTCCGGATGGCAAAGGGCATCTTTTTCTTCTTTTAGCTGACTGCTCCAGTGTATCTTCATCATTATCGTCTTCACATTCGCTGAAGTTACCCTCGGTAGATCGCCGAAGATCTTCAACTACATATTCAGCTACCTGAAATCTGAAGTGGATCAGCTGATCGTAGAGTTTGTTCCCTTTGATTGAATCCCGCCTTTAGAGTAGCCATGCATCTGAAAGAGCCAAATCAATGAAAAGATGAAGAACTCAAACTGGCCACTTCTTTGTCCTGCTGCTGAATCTGTAATAGCTCACCATGCAATCACAGTGATCAACTCCGCCCATGTACTTGTTGTTCTGTCTTACCACAAGAGGACTGGGAATATCTACATATTTTCTTTCAGACTTGTTGTATCTTGACACAGGTAGCTCGGGTTCCTTGGCATAGAAGCTTGAAGCTAGAAAAGTGAGCTTGTTGTCGTACCACTGCCTAACGGCTACAACTCGATCTTCTCGTGTGAACTTAAGGGGCGTCCAACGTCCAGTTCTCTTTAGTCCACGACCGGTCTTCGCTGGTAGACGTTCCAGTCGATTTTTCATGAGAGTGCCAGTTACATTTATGCAATTTTCTGATAATTTTTCGAGCAAAAACATGCTAGTGAAGTACCTATCAAAGAAAAGATATGAACCTTCACTTGGATCTTGGCATAGGTGTGGCACAGTGGCACTGCTCAGACCTTTAGCTTGTAGTTCTGGCACAAAGGTTATCTTTCCTTGATAGATTGCGAAATCATGCACCAGACCTGATGAACCTGCTAAAACAAGCTTCTTCAAACCAAGAGGATTTGGCTTATTTGGTACGTACTGCTTCAGGCTGCATCGCCCAGCCAAGGGAATCATTTGCTCGTCAATACAAACGAATTGTTCATGCTCAACCTTTAAAAAACTCAACTCGCACCAAATTCAGCAAGGGATGCACTTTCCAAAGACGATTATTTCTTTTGGTATCCTCGTCAACCTCGTCATACAAAAGGAACTTCACATTCTGTCTAAGCTTGAAAAACCAATCTCGAGGCATTTTCTCGCAGATGATAGGGACTCAAAATTTCTTGCTCCAAAACATTTGAAGACGAGGAAACTTCAGATTACTCATGACGATTGAAATGCCAAAGAATACCGCCAGTTCGGAGACACTAGCGAGCAAAGATTTGTTTGTGGCCTTCTGGTAATTGCAATTCCTTGCGAAAGCCATTGTCTCAAAAAATGAGCCAGGAAAGTACTTCAAAAAGTATTCATGTGGCTTCCAGCTTTCCCATTGACTTGATCTGAGCACAAGGGAAGGTATGAATGATGCTTGTTTAGGGTATCTGAACTGGTCCACATTTTGTTGGGACGGCGAATTTTTCCTGAGCGACTTGCTGGTACGGAATCAGTTTTGAATGCTGGAATATGATGCACTAGTGGATTATCGTCCTCTTTTTCGTCAAATAGGACTGAGAAGTCATTGAGATTAACCCGATCTAGAAAGCCTCGAGACTCTTCTTCACTATCAGAGGCACTTAGTCTGCATCTGTTGCACATGTGTTGCCTGGTAAACACCACTCAGGGTTGGTTTCGTCTCCGCTATCTTCTATGTTGCTGATATCGAAGTTTCAATCAAGGACAAGGCTTTTTCTAAGGATATTGCAAAAGAGAGGAACTGTTGGCGCTTTATACCTCACAGTAGGAAACTTTAGACATACGTCAACTCCATTTAAATAGCCTCACTGAAGAAAAAATTTTTTTAGGCCTAACCAGAAAAAAACTTAGCTCAAAAAATACAATCTTCCAACCCGTTGGACTTCTAAGGTAAGACCGAATGTACAACCCATTGTACAAGACTGAAAGTCCTTCTGTCAGATGGCAGCAATAACAGTAAATGCGTTGAAAATCAAACCTGTCAATACTTTGGTCTTAGAATATATCGCCTGATTTTTTTATATTGTCTAGCCTATCTCTTTATATTTTTTATCTAATTTCTTACCTTTTGACCTTTTTCGTAAGTTGATTTTCTTTATTTCACTTGCTCCTGGTTCAGCCTCCATTACTATTACCGGACTGAAAAAAAATCAAGATGGCAGCAAACGCCTCTTGCATAAAAGGAGACAATCTTTAAGTCCGGATTTGCAGTAGGTTGAACGATAAAAATTCGTAAACGAATATACAACCGGTTGGACATCAGGTCCCAGGAGGTTATAAGATTTGTTATCTTCTGGAAATTGTTGTGATACTCGCTGTAGCTTCTCATCTAACCGCAGATTTCATTTATGATTCGATGCATTATATGCTGGTTGTCAAATGTCTTTTAGCCCAGATTTCACTTGCACCTCATTTTTGTGCATCATTACCTTAGACTTTTTTCCAGGCCTTTTACTTTAACTGTTCAGATTCATTCAAGATCATGTGTTCCAATGTCTATGCCCTCTGAAATATCTAAAATTGGCATAATCAATGATGTAATTTATGCTTTTGAAATGTGCTCATAAATATGACATCACATATGAATTTTTTTCCGCAAAATTAAGGCTCTAAACGAATTTTCTGAAACTCTTGACCTATGTAGATTGTTTTTCACGTCAAGTTAACTTTATGAAACATCAAATGCATCAACTTAGTTAGATGAATTAGATTATAAATGCCTATATTAATCATTGATATTGCAAGGACTCCATGACCTTTAAGAAACGAACTCGCCACCGCATGGTTACTTTCTCTGAAACTGGGAAACTGAATTTATGCTATTTTGATACTTTTAAATTGATTGGCAACCTCAGAATTTTCAATCAATAGCAATTTGACCCTCTTTGGGACAAAATTGTACTTTGTGCCACAAAATGGCAGAGAACACCATTTTCCCATGGCGCAATGTTTTTGGCTACTTAAAAAGGGCACTAGAACTTTCAATTTCCGTTCAAATGAGCACTCTATCGATTTTGTAGGATAGTTGGTTCGATACGAGCATCCCTGGAAAAAACCCCAACAAATAAACAAAGATCTGTGATCTTCCTTCTGGAAAAAAAGAAGCAAAATTCCACATATTTATAGATAACAGCTTGAAACCTCTACATTAGGGTTTTATGATATGCTAAATTTGATAGTGTGATTTTTATAAAAAAAATAATTTACCTTTTTGGTATTGTTTCGCCCCTGTTATGAAAATCAGGCGAATTTTCTCTGGCTTGTAGCTTTTGAGGGTTAGCATAAAACTTAATATATTTCATACATTTGAAATTAGCATCAAAAGCCAATTATTTTGATGTATTAATTTCTATGAAAACTCTCATTTTTGAGTTACGGTTGCTACTCTTAGCCTATTAGCCCGAGTTGCTCCTTACTTATAGATTGTTACCAAGAACCATTCAAAAAGGTAATCGACAAAAAAACACTTGTAATTTCTCATTGACTAAATTTACTCTATTCATAAATGCTTTCAGCATATTACTATGAAGCTTAAGCGCAAGAGCAGGGTTGCTCCCCACATACATGGAATAATTTCTTGTCTGCTTTAACTTTAATGTTAATCCTTTTTCATTAAAAAAAAAGACTTTTAGTTTATTTAGGCTATTTAATGTCCGAAGGAGGCAAATATGATGTGGTTAACCAAGTAAGAGGATTTCCAGGGGTAAAAAAGACAAAGTCCGTCAATTTGGATTAATGAATTTACTTATGCAAACAAGTATCAGGTGCACAACATAGTAAGAGTAGATCTCAAGTACCAATATGTCCTATGTTGATGCTAGTGATGGTCTTAAATTTCAACCAGCCGCACCAAAAGCTCTTTAAGGTTCTTAAAAGCCACACTGAAAGGATTCACTACTTGTAACTGCACATATGACTATTTCCAAACTAAATATACTGTACTCAAGAGACTTTTTTTCAACCTTTAAAACTATTCAAACTGCTTAATAAGAAAGACAAATCCTTGAGACCAATACAATAAAAAAAAAAACTTGCCTTTCTTTCCTGGCATCAAGTTTCCACTTGCATCTTCATAATATTCTCTAATATCAACAAAAGTTTTGCCTTTAAAGCTGCGTACTTTGAGGAATCGCTTCTTATCTAGTGTCCATGTGGGTTCTTCATCAGAACCTTTGCTTGCAGATGGCTTTACAGTTGATTTTGACTTCTTTGGAGGATTGGGCTAAAGAAAATTAGTAGACAATAATAGGTAGTTTAAACTAATAACAATGAAAATTTAAAAAATAATTTATCTTTTGAAATAAGCATACACGAGGGCATTTTAAAGCACAAAGAGTAAGAAACGGGTTTAGGATAATCTAATAATGTTATGTGGTTGAATTTTATGGTGCAGTAGAAAACCAGTTTCAGCTGGACTTGTCCATACGGTTGATATATTTGAGGAGACCACATACCTTTCTTAAAGGGGAAAAATATGTGTGAAATTGTCGAAAGATATAAGTACTAATAAACACTCAAGATAAATAAGAATTGGGGTGGGGGGGGGGCTGTCTCAGACATGCCATACTGATTTTATGAAATTTGTGCAAATGTAGGAGATACATCAGAGGCATAGTGGAACCTTTCTGAGAATGGATAGTATGACATTTATGGAACTTAGAAAACTCTAGGCTAAAAATGCAACTTTGTCACATTTATTTACTTAATGTGAGGTGGCTGTGGATTGGACATGACTGGTATAAGAAAAGCTTCCTAATCTGTAGCTTTAGGACTCAAAAAAATAATTCTGTCAATTATTCTACAGATTGTTCATCTTTCGGCAGGGAGTTGTCTCAACCCCTGTAGTATTTTAATTTATACTTAGAATGAATCATGGTTGATTACCAAAACTATCAAACAATCAGAATAAGACTTACAATTTCAAGCATGGGGCTACAGAGCTCTTTCTTCAACTTATTGTTCCTATTTTCATACTTGCTTGTGAAGTCAAAATGAATTTAAATTCATTTATTTAGAGGAGGGCTTCCTAAACTTTTTTCATTCACGACCCCATTTATGATTGCAAGTTTCCTGGCGACCCCATGCAAATATAATTGAAAGACAAATAAATGTTTTTTTATGATTCATTTATTAGGTAACAATATACATATACTATAGTTTTAGAATCCGTTTAGAAACATACAAAAATATAAAATAAAAAATTCCACAAAAGTTGAAAAGTTGTCTTTATTATACTTACAAAAATTATATGCCCTATTTTTTCATCAAAATTGCATTTTTTGCAATAACATAAATAAAGAGAATTCTGACCGTCTTAACTCAATCGAATATATTCGAACGCAGTCATTGGTTGGTAGATATTAAATTAAAATTAGAGGAAAAACTTTAGAGAGATGGATGTGCCCGTTTTTTATTGTATAAGAAACTAAATCTTCGTGGAATGTTTGACACTACTGGACCTAAGGCCTCTTCAACATTTTCTAGCAATGAACGATATTGGGGTTTGATATCTGTTAAAGCTCAGAAAGCAACTTCACATAAATATGTGGTGTTGAATGGCAGAAGAACATATAATGCCATATCTGCGATTGTGGGAAAATCAGTTCTAGTTCTCATTCAGAATTCAATCAAGGGCTTTTTTTGGGAATTGTAGTTTTAGGCTTGAATCACTCAAAAGCTCTGCAAATTCCTCTTGAGCTTTAATTGGCATGCGATCAATCTCAGTTAATCAATACAAAACGGATTTTGAATCCAAGTTACCTTTTTGAAATCAATATCTAATATAAAATAAGTATGGATCTAGGTTTCTAGCGCTGGTGGAACTGGTTTCTAGCTAGGTCAACACTAAGTGGGCGTTCAGACGCTAGATTCTGTCTCAGACTCTCTCCAAGTTTCCCGCTCAGAATAGTTGTAAGCTGAAAATAGGAACTATCGAGCAGCATTTTCAGAGCTGAAAACACCTATTTAGGTGACAATTATGATTGTGAATTTCCTATTTCTGAAAAATACCTTGGACTTTCGACCATTCTGAGTGGAAACTTGGACAGAGTCTGAGACAGAATCCAGTGTCTGAATGCCCACTTAAGTGATCTACAATAATTGTTGCAATAAAAGTTTTACAATGATTTCTCTCGATTATAAAATTATTGACACTGGAAAATATTTCGAACGATTTTTTTCTATCCTATCTTTCCAAATTTTAATCGTTTTAATAAAACTTTCGATTTTATCATTAGAAGTAACTATATCGCATTTTTTTCTTTTAAGAGACAACTTGAGATTGTTTAATTTCGCAAAGATATCCAACAAATAACACAGCTTGGATAGCCATAAGTCGTTTTGAAGAAAAACAGCAAGTTCACATTTTTGTTCAGTTAAGAATATTTCAATTCCATCTTTTAATAACAATAATCTTTGTAAACTTTGACCGATTTGAAAATAAGTGACTGTTAAGGGCATGGCTCTTAATAAGATTTATAATTTTAACAGCATTCTGAAGCACATTGTTCAATTATGGTGCTAATTTTTTTGCTGCAAGGGCCTCTCGGTGAATAAGGCAGTGAGTAAAAGTTATATGGTCATAATGAGTAGCTTGAAAAAATGATTTAAAACCATTGTTTTTGCCCGTCATTGTTCTTGCACCATCTGTGCATATTCCACAGCAATTTTTCCATTCTAGACTTCAGTCTTTAAAAATTCATCAACTTTACAATATATGTATTTTACAATATATTGTATATAGATATTTTACTTTAAAATCTCTTGCAACCCCATGAATTTGCTACGCGGCCTCATTTGGATCGCGACCCATAGTTTAGGAAGGCATAGGCCCCATAGTTTAGAAGGATCCTTGCTATCTTTCTTTATCCATTAAAAATCAATTTAGAGGATCTCTATCAATTTCAACCTTAGTCTGCAGTCAAGAATGAGACTTCTTATACAGGGGCTACACAGCTATTCTGTCTCTATCAATTAAAAAAATCAATCTATAGGTTCTTTGTCAACTTCAACCTTAGTCTGGAATCAAGCAAGACTGCCAGACTTCTTATGCAGGAGACAGAGCAACCCCCCTCCCTGCCATTTACATTTTCAAAGAGAAAATCGTGTGAATAAAGTATATACTGATATTCAAGGATAAAAAGGATTTTCCATAGCCCCCCCCCTAAAATTCAGCTTATGGGTGTCCATGGTTATTTGGTTTGTAAGAAGACATGGAGCTAATTTCCATGTGGTAATGGGACATGTTTTCCTCCATGTGAATTGGACTCTGGAATGAACCTCAAGAAGTATTGGATGTAGTAAAAGATCTCCAGGTGAAAGGGAAAACCAAGGATCAAACAATATTGTCTCATTTAATAAGCCCAAAAGAAACGCTGAAAAGGTACCATGAACTTGCTGGCCAATGGCTTGTAACTGCTGGTCATGACTTGCTGAAAGAGGAAATAGACTGAATTTTAAGCCTAGACATAATTCAACCTTCTAATTCAGGATTTGTGGAACTGTTAGTTTTTGTCCCAATAAAACAATAAAATGATTTACTTCTGAGTAGATTACAGAAGGCTTAATGCCATTTTAGAGGCAGATGCATACCCAAAGCCAAAAATGGACGAAATTTTAGAATCAGTATGTTCCAATAAATTCATTTCAATATTAGATTTACGACAAGGATACTGACAGATAGAAATGAAGAGGGATAGAGTGAAGAAAGCATTTCTCACCATTTATGCTATATGAACTGAAGTTCAAAGTGTTGAACTTTTTGTGTTAAAAGTGGTTCTAGCCACCTTTCAAAGAGTGGTTTATTATGTTTCATGAGCAGTACCTTACAGATAAGACTACCAGGAGGATATAATCAATTGCATTGTTGAACCTTTTTGTCTTGCATAGCAATTTAATTTCCCTACATACTTTATTATTTATTTGTAATTGAATAAATTCCTAGTGAGGTATTTTAAGAAATAGTAGCAGTTCATTAACTACTACAGTGTATATTTATTGTTTTGACACATAATACAAAAAAGAATATAATCAAGAACAACAGATTCATTTAGATTAGTTTGGGATTCTGTATAAATATTTCGTCTGTAAAAAGACATTGGAACTGTTCAATTGGTGTGTCATTTTCCAAAATGGTAGGTTTAGTCTCCCTTTCGTTTTTTGCTTGCTCATGGGTGACCACATTCACTGCTTTTGTCATAGAAGTTGCCTCTAGCAAGAGAAGGCTTCTGATATCTCCAAAATCTCCCCATAGGCTACTGGAGAATCTACCGAAAGAATAGGCACAAGACATAATTTTAGTCCTTTTTTTTATGAAATATCTTATCCTTATTAGCAATTTCTATTGTGACCTGAGCTGTTGGACATATAGGGTTTACTCTAATATAACATAACACTGCAACCTTATCGACATGGTTTATGTTAGTCTTATGTATTAAAAATTTTTGGTATTAGGTTTGGTTGCTACACAAGTCAATAGCTTTATCTACTGTTTTTCCATTTAACTTCCCATGTACTTTGTGCAATTCTGAAAATGTGCAGACAGTTTTTTTTTTTATATGACTGATTTTTCCTCCCATTATCCCAAGACAGTAGTGAGCATTTCTTGGGTTGTTGGGTATGCCATTGGTGCCTGTAACTCTTGATTTTTAGTTAATTTAGAACCTGAAATTGTCCCTGTATTTGATTGTGGCTTTTGGATTTTTGTTAGATCTTTCAGTGCCATAGCCTAGTGCTCTGACAAGCCACACTGATAGCATGCTATTTCCATTGGTTTTTGCTTCGGCTGACTATATCTATTTCTTTGTTTTGTATAAAAGCTTCCATGTATGAATCCATTTATGAAATTGCCCATCATTTTATGATGGGCAGTAAATTTATACATACATACATAGATACAAGCTTCCATGTCTGTTATTTCTGCCAAATCATGATTTTTCTGCATACAAAGTTTCTTTCTCAACAGCAGCGTGCCTAGAAACCAATTCAGCTTTTTTTTCTGGATTTTCTTTTTTTTGTATATTTTCAAATTTGAGTGGTTGCTTTTTAAGAATTGTGCCATAACTATCTTGTGTACTATCTCAGTAAACTTCTCTTTCAATTTGTATGTCATCTAACAATGTATAATTTTCTATGTCTAGCCATTTTAGACACATCTTTTAATTTGTAACTGAACGTATTAATTAAAAAAACTTTTTCCACAAAATAAGTTTTTCAAAGAAAAGTAAAGAACTTTATTAAACCAAAAATGAGCAAAAATAAAATCAAATACTCTACCAAGCGTGAAACTACCGCGAATCATTATCAATAAATAAATGAAACCCAAAACGAACAGAAATTACAATAAATAACCGAGTCAAACTCAAATCCAACAGAAATTAACATGAGTAGGGCTCAAAACCCCTATGCCTTCCTAATGCCAGAACATAATTTGCACTTTACTGAAAAATATAAATGTTTTTACTTTTATAACTTTAATAAATCGAATGATATAAACATTTTGATTACTAAATATCAGTATATATATATTAAACTGATACAGCGCATTCATTTGTATTTTTTCAGTGAAGTGCAATTATGTTCTGGCATTGGGATGGCATAGGGTTTTGAGCCCTATTCATGTTAATTTCTGCTCGTTTCGAGTTTGACTTGGTTATTTATTGTAATTTATATTCGTTTTGGGTTTCATCTATTTATCGATGCTGATTTGTGGTAATAGCATGCTTGGTATATTATTTGATTTTATTTTTGCTCATTTTTGGTCTATTGGAGTTCTTTACTTTTCTTTGAAAAACTTATTTTGCGGAAATTTTTTTTAAATTAATTTCTGTTTGTTTTATATTGACATAGTCTTTTCAGGAAAAAGGAAATAATACTTTAAATCTTTTCGTTTTTTTAAGACTTAATAGTTTGGCCTGCTATTTGTATGCTGGAGAAAAATTTTCAGCAACTTTTAATAACATACACCTTAAGCGTGAAACTACCGCGAATCAGCATCGATAAATAAATGAAACCCAAAACGAACAGAAATTACAATAAATAACCGAGTCAAACTCAAATCCAACAGAAATTAACATGAGTAGGGCTCAAAACCCCTATGCCTTCCTAATGCCAGAACATAATTTGCACTTTACTGAAAAATATAAATGTTTTTACTTTTATAACTTTAATAAATCGAATGATATAAACATTTTGATTACTAAATATCAGTATATATATATTAAACTGATAAAGCACATTCATTTGTATTTTTTCAGTGAAGTGCAAATTATGTTCTGGCATTGGGATCGCATAGGGGTTTTGAGCCCTACTCATGTTAATTTCTGCTCGTTTCGAGTTTGACTTGGTTATTTTTAATTAAGTTTTTTTAATTAATTTCTGTTTGTTTTATATTGACATAGTCTTTTCAGGAAAAAGGAAATAATACTTTAAATCTTTTCGTTTTTTTAAGACTTAATAGTTTGGCCTGCTATTTGTATGCCGGAGAAAAATTTTCAGCAACTTTTAATAACATACACCCTTTTAAAAATATGGACACAAATAGTAGAGTTTAATTTAGTTTCATACCTTCTCTAGTTGACCTGAAATGGAAAACTTGATACCATTTGCAAAAAAATCTGTTTACTTTCTTTGATAGCTTGGATACACTTGCACTATTTTGTTTGGCTAAATTTTAAAAGCAGAAGTAGCACCAAAAGTTTGAACATAATACCCTCAGTTGTTCTTGGGATACTGCTGAGATACCTTATTGGGAATTAGCATTAACACAGTGCATTTTGATTTAATCTTAAGGCAACATTTAGTTTTTAAACATAATGGGCATGGGAGGGTGGGCATGGGAGGGGGACTAGTTGCCCTCGAATCACTTTCGACTATTAAAAAGGGTATCAACCCTTTCTATTTTCAATCGGATGAGCCCTTTTCGAAGTTCCTACGACAACTCCTTCAATATGAAGTGCACTGGTCTAAAAAAAAAAAAAATAAAAAAAAAAAAAATAATACATTGCATCCACATCAATCTTTACTATAAAAATGTCAAGCCTTCCAGTCACTTTCGACTATTAAAAAGGGCACAAGCCCTTTCAATTTCCAATTGAATGAGCCCTTTTTGAGTTTCTATGACAACACATTAGATGCCCCCAAGGCATAAATTACAACCCTTGCCCTGAGGGCTGTGAGGGGTTGTCATCCTAAAAGACATAATTACCAGAACTTTCAACTACTTTAAACAAAACGGCTATCTAAAAAATTTTGATTGGATGTGTTTGGGGAAATGGTGGGCGTGAGAGTGGCTTTAGTTGCTCTCCAATCACTGTCAACTATTAAAAAAGGCACTAGCCCTTTCAATTTCCAATCAAATGAGCCCTTTTGAAGTTTCTACAACAGCACTTTCAATAAAACCTTATATGCCCACAAGGGCATAACTTGCAACCCTTGCCCTGAGGGGGGGGGGGTGTCATCCTCAAAGACCTAATTTCCAGAACTTCCAACTATGTTGAAAAAATTGCTATCTCAAAACTTTGATTGGATGTGTTTGGGGAAATGGTGGGCAAAATGGTGTTTACTTGCCCACCAATCACTTTTGACTATTAAAAAGGGCACTAGCCGTTTCAATTTCCAATCAAATAATTGCTTTTTGAATTTTCTATAACAACACTTTCTATAAAAAAAAAACTTACTTGCCCCCAGGGCATAACTTACAACCCTTGCCCTGAGGAATGTGGGGGAGTGTCATCCTCAAAAACATAATTTCCGGACTTTTTAACTACGCCAAACAATTAGGCTATCTCAAAATTTTGATTGGATGTGTCTGGGGAAATGGTGGGTGTGAGAGGGGTGTTAGTTATCCTCCAGTCACTTTTGGCTATTAAAAAGCGCATAAGCCCTTCTAATTTCCATTCAAATGAGCCCTTGTTGAAGTTTCTACAACATATATACACTATCTATATAAACCTTATATGCCCCTAGGGCGTAATTAACAACCCTAGCCCCGAGGGCTCTGAGGGGGTATCGTCCTCAAAGACCTAATTCTTAAGACTTTTAACTACATTGAACATAATGGCTATCTAAAAATTTTGATTGGATGTGTTTGGGGAAAAGGTGGGCGTGAGAGGGGGTTAGTTGCCCTTAAATCAGTTTCGACTATTAAAAAGGGCACTAGCGATTTGAATTTCCAATCGAATGAGCCCTTTTTCAAGTTTCTAAGACAAAGATTTCAATAAAAACCATATATGCCCTCAGGGCATAACTTACAACCCTTACCCTGAGGGCTGTGGGGGGAGTGTGGTCTTCAAAGATATAATTTCCAGACCTTTCAACTACTTTGAACAAAATGGCTATCTCAAAATTTTGATTGAATGTGTTTGGATAATTGGTAGGTGTGGAAGGAGTGTTAGTTGGCTCCCAATCACTTTTGACAATTAAAAAGGGCACTAGCCATTTCAATTTCCAATCAAATGAGCCCTTTTTGAAGTTTCTACAACAATACTTTCTATAAAAACCTTATAGAAACAATGCTTTCTATAAAAACCCAGGGCATAACTTACAACCCTTGCCCTGAGGGCTGTGAGGGTTTGTCATCCTCAAGGACCTAATTTCCAGAACTTTCGACTACGTTGAACAAAATGGCTATCTCAAAATTTTTACTGGATGTTTGGGGAAAAATGGCTATCTAAAGATTTTGATTGAATGGGTTTGGATAATTGGTGGGCATGAGAGGGGGGTTAGTTGCCCTCCAATCACTTTTGACTATTAAAAGGGCACTAGCCATTTGAATTTCTAATTGAATGAGCCTTTTTTGAAGTTTCTACAACACGGCTTTCTATAAAAACCTTATATGCCCCCAGGACATAACTTACAACCCTTGCCCTGAGGGCTGTGGGGGAGTGTCCTCCTCAAAAACATAATTTCTATTTGGAACTCAACTATGCTGAACAAAATGGCTATATCAAAATTTTGATTGGATGTGTTTGGGGAAATGGTGGGTGTAGAAGGGGTGTTAGTTGTCTTCTAATCATTTTCGACTATTAGAAAGGGCACAAGCCACTCCAATTTCCAATCGAATGAGCCCTTTTCGAAGTTTCTATGACAACACCTTTGATACAAAGCGCCCTTGTATGGAAGAAAATAAAAACAAAAAATAAATATGACATTGTGCCAACATTATTCTTTACTTAGGCAGCGCGATTGCACTGCCTATGATAGTTCTTTGCTTCAATTTTTTTTTAAGTGCTTGGTAGTTGTTATATTGAAGCATCAATGGATATCATGGTGTTATTGTTCAAGGTATTATTTGATCTGAAGTGAATGACCTCGCATTTCTGAATATCAAATTTTGGCTGCAATGTTTTTGCCTAAATTGAAAATGAATCTAAATCAGCTTGGATGTCATTAGCACTTTGTAGGTCAAAAACATGACCAGTTGCTTTAGAACCGTCTGCATATTGGCAAAACTTAACCTTTATGATTGAGGGTGCATCATTAATATGAATTTTGGATAAGGTTTGGCCAAAACAATGCCTTAATAAAATGTTTGTGTTGTGATAGTTACAATGTAGTTTTCAGAATTGATGGCAGCCATTTTTTATAGGCAAATAACAAGGAACAATATATCACCCTTCCAGGCTCAAAATAGATGTGCAAAGGAAGCAGTTAATGTGTTTAGACACAATGAGTGGTGTGTTCACCTTCTACATAGCAAAGTAATCAAAAATTGTAAACTTACCCTTACATCAATTATAGACATTACAACTGTTAGTTAATTCTAAATGAGATGCTTTCACTACCTTGGGAAACATTATTATTAGGAGAAGAAATTTCCAGGAATGAATTCAGAGTATAAATTATACCACAGGGAGAAATCCATAGGCTAGAGCAGTGGACGTGGTTCTCAAACTTACTTAGACACTATACCCCTTTTTACACACAAAACATCTCAGGTACCCCTTCTCAGTTACCAGTACTAAGCAAAATAAACCTGAAATATAAATAAATTGCCAGTCCTAGAGTTAAAGGGTTGTTTTATTTTTTTGATGGATGGCCACATACCCCCAAGAGGTACATGTACCACAGTTAGAAAACCACTGGGCTGGAGGATTGGTTAATTGGTTACATTAACCCAAGCTGTAGTGGGTGCTGCAACCTGTTTTAACTTTGGAGAAAATATTTTTTTTGGTTAATATTGGCACAATTCTGCTTCTTTTTTTTTTACTGCAGGCTATGGTTTGAGAACACAAATCAAATGACTTAATTATATTTCAGGTCATGCCATGATTTGTGCCCAGTCAGTGCACTTTGGAGGAGAAAAGGATGAGATATATACTTCACAAAAACCTTACCAGAATAGGACAATAATTTAGGTTCTAGGTTAATTCCTGAAAGTTTCAATTACTTTTTCAACATATCAACTGCCTTCTAAAAGAGCAAAAAGCCCAACAGACAGAATTTTATCAAATGAGCCAATGGCCTTTTATGACTGAAAGGAGTAATCATTTTTATTATTTTAAAGAAGCTTAGTTTTAATAATTTCTTAAGACCTCCTTTAAATGTGCCTCTGGTTTTATCCTTGGTATACCTTGGTAAAAGTATTGTTGGTCATCCATACCTTGATAAAAGTATAGTTTAGGTTTCTTACTATCTCCCAAACTAGTTGACTTAGGGGAATGAAACTTCAAGGAATGAATTAAGGGCCTAAAGTTTACCCTGGGACAATATTATTAATCTGCTATCTCTGTCAATTTTTTTCTGTAGCTTAGATCAGATGAAACACATGACATTTTGGTGGTCCATATATACAAGATCCTAGACTTGAAATAGGGATAAGGTGAACATGCTGCTTGAGTCCTTTTTATGTAGCATATGATCTATCCACATATAATAATCAATTCATTTGCAAATGACCACTCCCCTGCCCTTGATGGTTCCATATATAGCCCAGGGAATATTTAAGAACTAAAAGAAAACACTAAACCAATGAAATTCTTAGTTTATAATATCCAGGATGTTTCTAAAGATCAGATAAAAGTGTTTCCTTTGATCATACTTATTATATACTTTTTGAAATCACTTTAAGTAACATTTTGCTAGAGTAACCTTTTACTCAATCATGCATTGAGATAAAATACAAACTGAGACAATAACTGGATTAAAATCAGAGTTAGAAGGTATGACTGCACTGATGTAATGAACAGGGCCATCATGCACGGGGGACCCTCCCTCTCCCCAATGTTTTTGGGTACCCAGTAAAAAAATGAGTTGCTAAAATTGTACCACAAACTGCCATGATTTTCCTAACTCCAGCAAAATGTTTTGTTCAGTTAAATAAAGACCACAAAAATACTGACATGTCATCTACAGAAATCTCAAACTTGGTAAGTAAACACAGCAGTTTTATTGACTCCTAATGTGACTTTACAGATGATGTCACAATTTTCCATTTGGTTAAATAAAGAGCATGAAAATAGTGATATGACAACTGCTAAGTTTATGTGTATTTCTTCTTCTTTTTTTTGCTTATGTCTTTTCCTTTTTTGTATGATGGGTTTTCCAATAAATAATAATAATAATAATGTACCAAAATCTCAATCTCAGAAGTAAATGCAGCAATTTTACTGATTCGTCCAGTGATTTAACATATCAAACTAAAAATGAACATTATGCTAATTATTGATAAAAAAAACAGTTGGTAAATGATCAGCCAGTCAGTAGAATTCCTTGCCCCCCCCCAAAAAAAAAACATTTTGGCTAGTAACAACCTTGGTAATTAAGAGACACATTATTAAGGCTATATGGGGGACCATCAGGTGGGGAGAAGTGTGCATTAGCAAGTGGTTTGATTATTACATGTCAAAGAACATATAAAAAGGAATCAAGCAGTACATTCACCTTGTCCCTATGTCAGTTGTGGAATGTCTTATATATTGACCATTTCAAGTTTTCAATATTTTTTCTGCTGTATTTTGAAATATAATTCCTATTATTTAAACAGAACTTTTTGCTGTATCAAGGTTTTTCCTCTAAATTTACAATACATATTTATAGATATTTCGCATCTCGAAAATCAGTATTGAGCAAAGGTATGAGGCTGACAACAGTTTTAGTGCATAGTTATGCCTACTCAAAAAAAAACACTAAAAAATTCTGAAAACAGCTTTCAAATATCCTAAAATACTCACTTAAAGCTATATCATTCCTAAAAATTATTGAAAAAAACAATTTCAGAAATTAAAAATAAAAAAATATTAATGTGAAAAAAAAAATATATAACATACAAATTTACAGCCCATATTATATGCATTCTATGCATTTTGCCATGCATAATTTTTTTTCCTTCAAATAGGTTTAATGACAAAGAAACAACATAAAAAAAAATCAAGAAACAGGAAATTGCAAGTAATAAATATACATTGGGCTATATAATCACATGTTAGGGGGGTAAAGCAAAGTGCTTTTAGGAATGACATAAGAAATTATTTTATAATTTTTTAAAGGTTGTTTTCAGTACTTTATGCTGTTCCCTTTGAAATAAGCCTAACTGTGCATTAATAAACTCACTGTGCACTTTCAAATACACACACATTATAAAAGGTCAGTACCCTTCAGAGGAGTAGATGCAGATACTTCAAAATAAAGACCCTGGTGAAAATTCCATAGATTTTCATTCACCTAAGTCAAGCGTCAGGTGTCACTGCACAATTGGGGCTATTGAGAAAGAAATACTATACAATTCTGAAAACAACTTTCAAAATTCTAAAATATTTATAACATTTCTAAGAGCACTTCACTTTACTTTGCCCCCCACCCCCAATATGTACAAATATATAGCCAAAATTATATACTTCTTATGCATTTTCCATTTCTTAACTTCTTCAAATTAAAGGGTGATGAGTTAAAAAAAAAGAGTGACTCATGGCAAAACACATAGGAAATATATAATTTGGGCTATAAATTTGTACATTAGGGGTAGGTTGGGGGTAAAGTAAAATACTCTTGGAAATGATATAAGTAAATGTTTTAGGATTTTTTAATGTATTAATGCACAAATGAGGATCTTGAGAAGAAAATACGTTAAGAAACAATTCTTACTTCATAATATGCAAAAGATTGCTGCTTCCACTATGCTTAACCCCCAACCCAACTAATATGAAAATATACAGCTCAAATTAGGGTAGAGTCAGGTAGTATGACACACTCTTAGGACTGCTGATCTATAGGTTGTATTTAGTTGAGGTAGAAAGAGCTGATAGACATCTTTTATACAAAAGAGAAAACTTATGATAGTAAACACATTTTTGCACCCTTAAAGTAATTTTTTTTTAGCCAGCTACAAATTTCAGCATGAACAAGATGGTATTTCATAGACCAACCACTTTTTGCTAGAAATTAGGTTAGGTCTTTATTTACATAAGAAGTTTAGAAAGAATTAGATTGGCACACCTTCTAGGAGGAAATGGCATTCTGGTACTCAGGCCAGGATTTACCAATAGATCCAGGTCAAAAGAACACAATGCTGGGGGGCACAATAAATTATCACTGAGGGATTTTTTTTTTAACAAAAACTGGATGATGTGATTCATTGTCAAAATACAAGGTGCACTACACTACCATGCAAATCATGCCTTGGAAAAATCACAAAGCATACAAGTGAGGTATTGAGGTTTTATCCTGATGATCTTGAGCCTATGATTATAGATAAATGCTTACATTTAAAACCCTCTTGGTATACAATATTGATAAAAAAAAGAAGCATGACTCTAACTGACATTAGCAAAGTTTTGTGTCATTTTGATGCAGTTGACATCTACCTAAACATTGCCTTAAGAATGGTTCTTAGTGTGCCTGCCACAACCTGCACAGGAGAAAGATCCTTCTTCACCCTTTGCTGGACAAAGAACTACTTAAGATCTCCAATCAACCATGACAGATAGACATCATTATCCCTGCTCACTATTTGGGGAAGGCTGACTTAAGAAATCCTGTATAATGACATCATAGACACCTTCACATGAAAAAAAGCAAGGAGGAGGACTTTATCAATTGGCTTTGAAAGATAAATAGTCCTACTTAAAAAATAATGTATACATGGATAATACATAAAATAATCAAATATACAAATATTTGATTCTCAAATTGTTATCATAAGTGATGTTATTTTGCAATAAAATAAAATAGTTATCATAAAATTATTTTCTTAAGGAAAATTGACCCTCCCCCTATGGTATGAATACAGAGCAGCAAAATTCTTAGGCTTAGAAGTGTCAAAGCTTTAAATCTGGCCCTATTGGTACTACAACACAGTTTGTGTTGGCTTGTACATGTCAAAGTAACTGACAGTTGACCTATGGCACTAATTATTTTTTTTATCTGAATAGTTCTCTTAACTATTATGCAATGTACTTACTAAGAATAGTACCATCATATAAGCTTTAAAACTGATTTATCAGAAGTTTCACTTATGATTGTTTCATGCTTGATAAATAAGAAAGATTTGAATTTTGTCCCTCTTCTTCTTTCTCTCTTGAAGCCTGAGGTCAATTTTTACAGCTTTCTTTCTTTTGGCAAACAATTAGTGAAAAGGAGGTTAAGAAAGGGAGGTGCTATAGTGGGGACCAGAGACATTCCCAGGGCTGATGATGTCCATGGCCAAATTAATTACAGCATCCATCCCAACTCAAATATAGACAAAAAAAAAGGCCAAATCAAAGTAAAATACTTGATCAAAGTAGACAATCCCCCAGCTATGGCACCCAAAACAGTAGACCCAGTTGCCCTCCCTGTAGGAACAGCTCTGGTGAAGACAACCAAAAAAGTGTCATTGCACTGGTCCTGGGACATGGCAAATCAGTTTGAAAAGCTGCTATGGCTGATAGCATGCCATTTAAGACTCTGCACCAATATGTCTTGGAGCAGAAATATCTAGCTGAATCTGCAATTGATCAAGTGAGAATGAAGATTCTTAGGATATGGATTTTGAGCAAAAAAAAACTCCTTTCAGAATATTTAACTTATCTTAAAAAGCCAGCAAGATAAGGTGGTGATAACCAGGGGTGTAGCTCCAGCATTTTTATTGGCAGGGCAAGAGGGGTCTTTATCTGGAGAGTCTAAGGGCATGGGCTATATAGTAAATTTTTCTCCAAATTATTGGGACCCCCCCCCTTCTGAAATGACCCCATTTGTGATGAACTCATGTAGAATTCTTGCTAGTGGTTGTGTGACAACTTCAGTTGAAATCTGAGTCCCTATTGAGCTTCTAATCAACATTGGCCAAATCTTTGTTCACCTTAGCTGTGAATAAGTCTATAGTGGCTGCTTGAACTGTAATCCCTTCCAGAGTGTCACTGCTGTAACAATAAAAAAGTTTTGCCTCTCACTTGTTCAAGACCATGGCAGATTGAGTTTTTTTTCCTGTGGTCTCTAGTGAAGCTCAGGATAGTCTATGTCAGGGTGGACAACTTCAAAGTCAGTAGGTATTGTTCATACAAAGTATAATCCAAGGTGGGGACAAGTTTTGTTGTCCTTCTCTGTGGCTTTAGCATCTATTTTGTATGGATGCTAAAGCCAAGGGCAGTATAGAGTTTCTTTACCACACATGGTTAAAACATGTGCTAAAGAAGCACAAGGGCTAAGTTAGCTTTAGCAACCTCTACTCACATGTGACTATGAAATGTCAATTCATTATCAATAACTTCTAGGTCCTTCTCTTCACTAACTGCTTCTAGTTGTTCACCTTTAATAAAATAAGTGTACTTAGGTTATTATGTCAAAGATGCAAAGCTTTGCATTTTGAATTATTAAATTTCAGGGCCCAAGCAGTAGAACATGTTTCAAGACTATCTAAATCTTGTTATAAGTGAAAGATCTCTTAAATTTCAAGAGTGTCAAACAGTTCACAATCCTCAGCATATAAGGTAAGTGGGCTTTTCAGGTCAGTTGTGCAAGCATTTATATATACTCTGAACAGAGTTGGTCCAAAAATGGTTCCTTGTTAAACACCACTGATGACAGGTGACAGGGTTGAGCAGATAATGTTGCCATCATCTTCATACATTATAACCTTCTAGACAAAAAAGCCAGAATCCACAGAAAAATATCCTCCACTACTTGATAGGCTCTTAATTTCAGATTCAGGCAAGAATATTCTACTTTATCTAATTCTTTTGCTTAATCAAGCAAGAAAATATCTACAGTTTTTATTGGTTTCCAACAGTTTTGTAATAATATCATAAGATTGAATCAAGGTAGTTTCAACAGACCTGGCTTTGCAAAACCATGTTGACTATCAATAAATAATTTGTTACTCTTGCAATGATTTAACAGTGTTTGGTATGTACTGGGCAGTTTCTTTAAGAGGCCTTGCATGTCATTTGTGTCATGCAAGATCCACCACAGCCTTATCAAGAATCAGCTTATGAAATTTGTGTATGTTTTTTGCAATTGCAAACAAAGAGGAAATCCCTTCATCTTGGCTTGAACACAAAAAGGGTGGTAAAAGTTGAAATTATGGGTTTACAAAGAGACCTCCTGAACTCAGCCTGAGAAAACCAGAAGCTTGTACTTTGGCAAAATTCACTAGCTTCACAAAATAGAAAATAAGCATCTTCAATAATAATCTTAATAGAGTCCTTACAAAGCATAAGTTTGGCCCAGAAATATATGTAGCCTAATGTGAAACAACTTATTTACAGGATCTTCAGTGCCATTAGTGACATGTCCCTGTTTCAGCACTCTCTAGATAGCTGTCAATTGTTTCATCAAAGTTGTGTTTCTCTGAGTCAATTGTTATCTGGATTCTACAATTTAAACCAAGGACAAGGGTCTCCCTTACTCTAGTCTATGAGTCATGTGTGGAAAAATGTTCTCTCCAAAATCAATCCAGGCCATTTGTGAAGCTATTTAAGGCTTCAGATTTCACAACTATTTCTGAGAGTGAGTTACAGTCAGACACTGATTGGACACCTCAAAAATTGGCCCTTGATCTATTTACTGCTATGGGTTTGAATAGGCTATTCTTTTCTTGGTGTCCTCTTGTGGCTTTTAATTTTGAAGGGTGAAAATACTTCTGGAAAGACAGTTTCTCCAGGTTGTGCTTTACTTTGTACAGGTGTATCTGGTCTCCTCTTATTCATCTATACTTCAGGGTTGGTATGTTCAGTTTGAATAGCCTAACTGTTCTTCATAGCTAAGTTGTCCAAACAAGGAAGAAGTTTGGTGGCATGTCTTTGGAACTTCTCCAGATTGGCCAAGTCTGTTTATAGCAGGGTCCCCAAATCACATTCCTGTACTCTATTATAGGTCTGACAATCCCCTTGTAGAGTTTTACAAAAGTAGGCCTATTGCTGTCCAAGTGCTTGAAACTTTGTCTGATCAGCCCAATGAGCTGTGATGCTTTGGAAATAGTTTTCTGGGTCTGCCCATGAAATTTTTAGCTGTGAATCAACAACAATACAGAGATCTTTTTCAGAGTCAACAAGTGTCAGTGGTAGCCTGTCTGCAGCCTGCTTTGTTATTTATTGCTAGTTGGGGCACAGAAGCAGTATTTTTATTCCTTATCAACACAACCTTGGTTTTGATGAATTGAAGTTGATACCTAGGTTTGGAGGTTTTCAGTTAAGGTGTCAATGTCTTTTTGTAGGCTAGTGTTGTTAGCCTACATCTTGGGATATGAACTTCCTATAGATCTTTGTGTGTCATCTGCATAGATTTTGATATATATGGGTTGTCTGCATAGATTGGTATAGCCTGTAAGTATGGAAGAATGAATATGTCTTCTTTTGTTTTAGCCTAGGCCTACATAGCCTAACTATTCACCTAGCAAAACTTGGAAATATAGCCTACTAAAAAAAATATTCTGCCCAATATAAACTAATAGCTTATTTACATCATCTGGTCCACTGTCAGAATCAGATTCAACTTCTCTTTTGTTTTTGTCCTTCCCCATTTCTCTTTCTTTAAAATTTTTAATTTAAATGCAGTTCTTCTCAAAACTTGCTTTGTTCGTTTTGAATCAAGATCAAATCCTCTGTTTTACTAATTAGCCGCTCGTTTGTAAAACCTTGGTTTTACTTTGCGCTTATAAAGCCTCGCCTTGATTGACATCATTTACCCTATCAGCAAATTTTTTTTGTAGGGGGATCATTTTTAAACAGACATTTATGATTGGACAGTCAATATAACTGGACAGCCTTCAAATATTCCAAACTGTCATGATCGGCTGCCCCGTTGAAGCCGGGTTGAGTCCCACGAATTTTGGGATTTCTTACGAATCCCAAAAATTGGTTCCCCAAATCTCCGAAAATCACCCAATACCTTGCTACCCGCTAGCAAATATGATAGCTGTTTTTGGACATTAATTAAAAAAAACTTTTTTCCAAAATAAGTTTTTCAAAGGAAAGTAAAGAACTCCATTAAACAAAAAATGAGCAAAAATAAAATCAAATAATCTACCAAGCGTGAAACTACCACAAATCGGCATCGATAAATAAATGAAACTCAAAACGAACAGAAATTACAATAAATAACCTAGTCAAACTCAAAACGAGCAGAAATTAACATAAGTTGGGTTCAAAACCCCTATGCCATCCCAAGGAAAGAACATAATTTGCACTTGACTGAAAAAAATATAAATGTTTTTTACTTTTATAACTTTAATAAATCAAATAATATTAACTTTTTGATTGCTAAATGTCAGTATATGAATGAAATTCCATTTGATTTTTTTTAGTAAAGTGCTAATTATGTTCTGGCCTTGGGAAGGCATAAGGGTTTTGAGCCCAATTTATGTTAATTTCTGCTCGTTTTGAGTTTGACTCCGTTATTTATTGTAATTTCTGTTCACTTTGGATGTGTCTGGGAAAATGGTGGGCGTGAGAGGGGCGTTAGTCGCTCTCCAATCACTTAACACTCTCAAACTTCTCTAAGAAAGTAACAGTTTTTTTTCTTAACAGCAACGAATTTTTTCTAATAGCACCATGTTTTCAGTCAAAGATAACAAATTTCTCATAGAAGTGACAATTTTTGTCAGTGATAATAATTTTTCCGTTAAAAATAGCAAGTTTACTGTGTAAGATAACAAACTTTTCTTAGAAGTAACAATTTTTTCGTTTATGATAACAAGTTTTCTGTCAGAAGTAGCAAGTTTTTCTTCACACTAACAAATTCTCTCTTCGAAGTACCCACATTTTCCCCTAATAGTAACACACTTTCACTTAACAGAGTCAAGTTTCTCTTAGAAGTGACATTTGTTTCCTTAGCAGTTGTAAATTTCTTCTAATAGCACCAAATTCTTCGTCAAAGATAAAAAATTTCCCATAGAAGTAACAATTTTCGTCAGTGATAACCATATAATGCAGGCATGCAAGCTAATGCAAGCATTTCTCAAAATGTAGCATGTAAAAGCAAAGGCTACGTTACCTTGCCTCAAAAACCTTACACCAATTAAATTTGTATCTGAAGTTTTAATGGTAAAAACAATTTCAAAATTACACAGATATTACGGTACTCATGCATTATATGGGCCTTTCTGTTAGAAGTAACCTGTTAGAAGTAATCTGTTAGAAGTAACAAGTTTTCTGTCAAAGTTACCAAATTTTTCTTAGAATTAACAACTTTTTCGTTATGATAACAAGTTTCTGTCTGAAGTAGCACGTTTTCTGTCAAAGATACCAACTATTTCTTAGAAATAACAATTTTTTTTTCGTTTATGATAACAAGTTTTCTGTCAGAAGTAACAGTTTTTTTCTTAGCAGTAATAAATTTCTTCTAATAGCACCAAGTTTTCCTTCAAATCTACCAGAAGTAGCAGAAGTAGGCCGGTACACTAATGGAGGGAGGTGGGCTAACAATAAATAAGAAAACATTTAAAAATTAAATACTTGAAGATTACTGCTTTGTGTAGCGAAAAAAATATGAATAAAAAGGTAGTGTTGAGCTGGCGAGCAAAAAATGGCCCTCCTCTCCTCACAGAGGGCCCATCCTCCCTTGGAGTCCTCTCCCATCGTCTTTCCTTAAATTACGCATACTATTGTTTTTATTTTATTCTTTTATAAGCCACAACAATGCCTAAAAATTGCATCTATTATCAAGGCGCCCTCTGAAAATGAATGCTAGGTGGCAGGTAGAGCCTATTGTTAGGTTATTATTAAATATTCATAAATTTAGTTTAATGAAAAAACGTTATTTTCCTTAAAATCCCTTAAAATACATTATTTCCATGTCCAATATCACTCCCCCTCCCTCCTATTCCCCCCTCCCGAGGGGGTTGCATGCTAGGAGTCCTGATTTTCTATAATAAATGGTTCTTTTTGCGTATATTATGATATGTCTTTTTCACATTTTTTGTCGTGTTTTTTTTAGTTGTCTTTTTTCTATGTTTTATTGCTTGTCAATTTGTTTGAAATAATAAAACATTTTATTCAAAATGTCTGTGTTTTTAAGATGTAATCTTTAGCACGAGTAAGACACGCATTTCCCTTTATTAATATCTTGAGAGTAAATGCCCTCAGAGCGTGTCAGGTTGGGAGAATAATACGTTCTTCTAGTGTTTTCCAGAAATGGGGAATCTTATCTCTCATGCAATAGCAGTTTAGTGCAGTAACTTTGAATAGCATTTTAGTCCTTCCAGTTAAGGCACGAAGCCATTGGAAGGGAATGACCTTTCGAGTCCTGGCGGGGTCAAGAACTATAGAAAAAAATATGAAGGGTGTTTCGAGCGAAAATGAAACGCCAAAAAAAGAAAATGTCTTGAGGATTTTGGGTGAAAAATATCAAAATGGTATTATCTGGCAGTGATGGATGCACCACATCCATGCGTAGGATGCGCTGACCTTACATAAAGTGTGTGCCGCCAATAAGTTAATAAAGAAGAAAAAACGCTTTGGGGGTTTCTGACGAATAAAGTACCACATGACAGTGTTGAATAATAATTACATAAGGTGTGAGCTGTCGTTACGTTATAAGCGGGGATTCCCCCATGGGTTCCTGACCAGGGTTGCATAAAATTGCATCAAGCTCATTAGACCTGTCCGTTTAAAACGGGGTAAGTCGTATGACGTCATTGGAATCCAAAGGGCTGAGGCATGGAGTCTTGCCAAGTGTGCTCCTTTTAATAGAACAGATGACTGCGCTGTGCAGGTGCGAGGGGTTAAGAGCTCCACCTGTTAATCGAACTTGTGTGTTATCCCGACCACACTCCGGGTAATCATATAAAATAAAACTGGAATCTTGCCAGGGCTGTCATAGAAAAAGAAAGGGGCTTGTCATAGAAAAACAAAGGGGTGTGTCACATGACGAAATATGCGCTAGAAATCTTGCCTAGAAACAGGGCCTAGGAACTCCACATATTATACATACCACACTCCAATTAATTGAACATCTGAGAATCTTGTCTTGATGTGTTAAATCTTGCCTGGACGTGCCAAATCTTACCTAGGCGGGAATCTCACCATCTAGAAGCACGTGCGAAGGCCTCTAAATAATATTAAAACGTGTGTATTATACCGACCACATTCCAAGTAATTGAAAAATATCTGGAATCTTACCAAGAATGGGTATAAGGGGCTAGGAACTCCACTTGTTAATTTCCCTGTGTTAATTTCTCTATCTGTGCGTTTGAAACCTCTGAGGGGTTACTACTGATATGTTCATGAATTCAGGTGAGCGAAAAATATGATTTATTCTAAAAAATGCAATAATTCCTGCTTTATATCAGGTATCTGCAAACCATAAACAATGTGTTTTTACTTATAGTTGCTGGCCGCCAAAAAAAGCGATGTCAAACAAGATGGATAAAATACAAATAACTGGACACCTGGAGATGATGAGGATATATGGAAAGAAATTGGATAGAAGTGTTTTGAAGATGGTTTTACTAGGTGAGGACTTTCTCCTGGGAGTCTCGAACCTCGTCAAGGTCTTCGACCACCAAATTGGTAAGAACCGCCTTTACTCATTTGAAACTAGTGTCTAAGCCCTACTGACAAAGGAATTCCAAGTTTATTCTTATTTGAAAAAAAAATAACAAAAGTCTAAAACCCAGAAAATAAGCAAAGCAATGCCTGGATGGAGTCATATCGTGCCGCTAATTTTCTGTCAGTAAATTGACATTTTTTACTTTATTCTTCATAAAATAATAATATTTGAAAAATCACTCGATAGGTACAAGAAAAAATCAAATTTTTTTTTGCATAAGATTTTCTGCTACAAAACGCGTCCTAAAAACAAATCACAATGGTAGCGATTAAGAATTTCTAAGCAATTTTGAATGGGACGACATTAAGAATATATTTCATTTCGGAGTTTCAAGCAAATGGGCAATAAAACGGCAAGACAATGACCAATTAATTCACTCCCTCCTAGGGTGAAGCAAGTAAAACCCTAGTTGCAAAAAACCGGTGTACATTCTTATGTTTACTTTTATATAATTTTTAACTAGGAGTTGAAAAAAAAACTCTTTAAAGTCTATCACCCTTGACCTATAAATGATAAAGTAACTACCTCAATGTGTCTAACATTGTATGCCTGGATAGTAGGATTAAGCCACTTGTTATTGAAGCACCATGGACATCAGAATAGAAACATTTTTTTCCCTTGGATCTGTCTTAAATCTATTCATATCTGAATACCGCAATTTCTAAGATTTTTCTTGAACTTTTTTAAACACGTAAAACATTAATAACCTGTTAATTCCTAAAAAACATGCAAACTTTCAAGGAAAAATATGTGCTCCTTGTATTCTCCTTGCTGGGGCGAAGAAAGTAAAACCATAGTTGCAAAATCTTTGTTTGCTTACCTATTTCAACGCCTTTACGGTTTATCAGTGCCCTGCTAGTGCTGAACAAACAAAAACTACTAAAACTACAGAAGCGGGACCAGTAGTAACCTATATGCTGATTTGAACCCTACAAGGAAACCTACAAGCTTGGGGCATGAATATGTGTGCAGTTTCACCGGTACATGGCTTACCATGGTCATTCATCTATTAGTGCGAACGTTACATGCCTTACCAGACGGGTTTCTGAGGCAACACCTATATTCTGGGTCAATCAGAGATGTACAAGGAATTACACAAGAATATATGTGCAGTTTCAACGGTACATGGCTTACCAGGGTCAGTCATCTATTACTAAGAAAGGTACATGCCTTAGCAGACGGGTTTCTGAAGTAACCGCTATTTTCTGGGCCAATCAGAGATGTTTCTATTAACGGTGTTTCATATATTCATGTATGAGGTCCGAACCCTACAATGAATTACACAAGACTTATCGGACATGTTTTTCTAGGTTTGATAACCAAAACTATAGATCGTCAAATTGCGTATTCAAAGGTGGTCACTTTGTAAAAATACTAGTTTTGGCCCGGAGGCCTTATAATCCTGTTTTTTGTTATAAATTAAGATGAACAACTCTTTCGCCAAAACCCATTTTTTGGATCATTGCCTTTAGTCAAGACTGGATTGCTTAGGAATGCGTTGGTGGTAATTAAAAAATGGAATGCTACAGTCACAATTGTTTTAAGTTGAAAGTTGTATCATTGCGTAAACTAACTCAATTTGCCAAAAAAGGTATTCAGTTGGCATAACTCTGATCTAAATGACCTTAATTGGTAATTGAATAATGGTGATGAGAATGATTTTAATTGGTGACTGAATAATAGGGATGAGACAGAACTCGATAACATTTTTAATTTGATTGTATGAAGGTACTAAAAAAGGGTTAAACTGCTTTTTCGTCCAGTGTCGTTGACAATATTAGTAGTATCTAATAATGAAAAAAGTTGTATCATTGCGTAAGCTAACTCAATTTGAGAAAAAGGTATAACATTTGGATAACTCTGCAATGAATGTTCTTAATTGGTGATTGAATAATAGGGGTAAAACAGAGCTAGATAACTTTTTTAATTGGATTGTATGATGGTGGTAAAAAAGGGCTAAACTGATTACCAGTAAAGGTAAGCCCGAAGGGGTTGTTAACTCATACGCAATTTATTATAAATTTAGAATAGCATAAATCTGTGGGAATGGTTAACGATGATAAAATGACCTTGTGACTTAACCTAGCTTTACTTCTCGTATGTGCTCTGTATAATAGACAAGTACCTTTTGACAAGTGTTGTCAATATAAAATATGCTATAACATTCTATTATACTAAAAAGTTGATACTAATAGAGATGTAGATGCAAAGAAAAGAATTTTAATTAAGAAATTCAGAAAAATCCTTAGAAATCCTTAGAAATCAAGCAGTGAGATGATTATGGGTTTGAAGCATCAAGGATCGCAACCATCAATGACCCTAACCACCAAAGACCTCAACCTTCAAAGGTCCCCTATCCCCAACCTCCAAAAAGCCCCCTCCCTCCAACTTTTTGGGGCCCCTCCCCCCATTTTTTTTACTTTTTGTTTTTTTTTGTTTTTTTTGTAACATGATTACTTTTTTTAACTTTTTTTACATGTCTTAGAATAAGATAAAACATACTTAAAAAAAAAGAAATTTACATTGAATATTTTCCAAACTCAAAATGAGAATGGTATAGATATGTTAGTCATGACTTTTGCTATTAGAAATATAATGTTTGTGGTAGCACTTTTTTTTTGGACTGAATTTTTTTGGACTACGAAATTATTCAACTTTTTTTACGTATCTTAAAATGACATGAAATATGCTTGCAGCTCTACCAATCGTACCGTACGCTTGTTCAGAGACACGACGCGGTTTTCCCACTGGTACTCTATGGCGTCTCATCAGCAATACCTAGTTTACTGCATGTATTAAATCAGTATTTTTACGCAGTGGAAGGACAATCACATAACTCATATCTTTACTCATATATTACTGTAGCATTGAATGCTGACAAGGAGGAGAACAATTTGAACTATGAAACAAGTACAAGTGGTAACAATATCGGAAACGTATGCTTGAATTGTCATGACAGTAAGGAATTGAATTCCTTTGGAGTACGAAAAATAATCAATTCTTATGTTGGTGGATATGCGAGATTGAGATCTCCAGAGATGATTGCACTCGAAGAGAATGCCAACATAAAAATACTCGTTGATGATAGAGGACAACTCCTTGCTACTGGTTGCAGGTAACATATTACCTACTGATACATCCTATCGTCAGCTTTCGGGTATTACCATTCAACGAAAGGTCAAAAGAAGACAGGCTTACTCTTCTACCAATATCATAAACCATGTCTTGTCTACGTGCCGGAATTGTTACCTATGTAAAAATAATATGGTAATAGACAGTGAAATTGCCGGAAAAATAAAAAACAGGGCATTGTTAGAAAATATCACTAAGGAATATAAAGATGAATCGATGAAAAACAAAGTGCCAGCAAACGTTACTACCAAAATTGATCAAACAGTGAATGAACCAAATAATAGCAAAGATGAAATGCATATTGAACATGTGGATGACCCCCCTAAAAACTGTGTGTGACTCAAAAGTGATTAATGATTTGTCTACTGATTACGAACTAATGTAACGGAATCAAAATCCAAAACCTCAAATCTTCCAAATTGAAGTTACCCATGAAAATAAAGTCACCCAAAATATGAACCTAAAAATTCAAGTAACCTACGGATCGAGTAAGGCTTGATCGTCCAATTTAAAAAGTAGCAAAACAAATGTATTTTGATCGAACAAACTTTGTATAATCTTTCCCACAGAAAATGTAGTAGCAATAAATAAATCCATCTCTGTGTCACCAAAATATGCAATAAATATCAGTGTGACCAAATGTTACGCGACAGGCGACTAACAATGTAGTTTAAATTTTAAGAGCTTGAATCTCCAAACTGTCAAGAGAAGGGAGAATTTATCATACAAAAAATAGTCACTAGGGATACAAAGTATTTTCATGTAACCTAGTTGCATAGTTCTGAAACTAAGTTTAGGATTATGTATTCCAATGTAACTAAGTTGTATTGTCCCTTAACAAGTTTCACAGTGATAAATTATAAGCCATCTGGAAACTAATTGACATGTCGTTTGCAATAAAATTACAAAAGTAACACTTTGTTTTGTCAAGAAAAATTCCAAAGTGAAGTCTTAGAGCTATAAATCGTATGAAAGTTGAAGTAGCCAATTGGTGTATCCCTGTCCAATAGAAATATAGGACATACTATTGAACCAATTGGACCAATGTAACATGCTTTTTAGCAACGCCTGATGTAACCCCTGGCGACATTGGAGAGTATAGTTAGTTAGAACTTGGCAATTGGGTCAGTCTAGAATGAGTTTTTAAGTAGAGTTTGAGAGCAGTCTAATGTAAGTGAACTATGATCTAACTATTAGTAACTTTTGACAATTTGCTTGGGATCATTACAGACCTATGTTGCATTGCATATGCTCCCGTGTGTAACTTTATCAAAGTGCCTATGACAGTGAATTGAAGTGCACATAATTTCGATATTCCCGAACCAGCTTTGTATCACTGATGAAAGTGGAGTAATCAGTGGAAATTCAATCATGGTATACCAGCAGGCAAAAACATATACAACTTAGTAGCATCTACTCTCATCATTCGTCAACCACGATAAGTACTCACCAAGCAAATCCCTGAAAACGATACCCTGATGACAGTCCCAGTCGCCAAAACCTAGTACAGGTAACAATATCGTCAAGTAGAAAAACCTCATATATATATATTATATATATATATATATATATATATATATATATATATATATATATATATATATATATATATATATATATATATATATATATATTATATATATATATATATATATATATATATATATATAATATATATATATATATATTATATATATATATATATATATATATATATATATATATATATATATATATATATATATATATATATATATATATATATATATATATATATATATGTAGATTATATATATATATATATATATAATATATATATATATATATATATATATATATAATATATATATATAGATATATATATATATATATATATATAATATATATATATATATATATATATATATATATATATATATATATATTATATATATATATATATATATAGATATATATATATATATAATATATATATATATATATATATATATATATATATATATATATATATTATATATATATATATATATATATATATATATATATAATACACAAGTTGTATTTTAACAGTGTCGTGAGGTCCCCTACCCCAACCCCGAAGGGTTCCGATCCCCCTACCACAACCCCGAAGGAAGCCCCCGGTCCTCAAAGGTCCCCCCGGGCTCCCAAAGGACAAACCCGGCCCTCAAGGGTCCCCCAGACCCCCAAAGGACCCCCCGGCCCCAAAGGCCCCCTCCCCCCCCACTTGACCCCCAAAGGGCCCCCCTCCTCCCTCTTCTCCCCCTCCTCACCTTCCCCTCCCCTCCCCTCCTCCCCCTCCCCTCCCCTCCTCCCCCTCCCCTCCTCCCCCTCCCCTCCTCCCCCTCCCCTCCCCTTCCCTCCCCCATTTTGTAATATTTTTTTTGTGCATTGAGACACAGAAGGACCCCCCCCCTAAAGGGCCCCCGGCGCCCCAAAGGCTCCTGAGCCACCATTTTAATACTTTTTTAAGGCTTTATTATATCTTTTCAGAACAAATTATTATTTTAGGGAATTATTTCGGCGAAACAGTTAGAGACATTTTAGAAACAGTTAGAAACAGTTAGTCTTTCGTTGGTGTGTGTTGTCTGAAACCTATGATTTGGGATTTGTAGTTTGCTTTTTGGACTTTTCAGAGCTATGATTCTTAGTCTCTCATAGGCGTTTGTTGTCTGAAACTTCTAGTTTGGGATGAATAGTTTGCTATTTCAGGCTTTTCTGAGCTAAGGTTTCTTAGTATTTCGTAGGTGTGTGTTGTCTGAAACTTATGATTTGAGGTGTGTAATTTGCTATTTCAGGCTTTTCTGAGCTAAGGTTTCATAGTATTTCGTAGGTGAATGTTGTCTGAAACTTATGATTTGGGATATGTAAATTACTATTTCGGGCTTTTCTAAGCTAGATTTCTTAGTCTTTCGTTGGTGTGTGGTGTCTGAAACCTATGATTTGGGATGTGTGGGTTGCTATTTTTGACTTTTCTGAGCTGGATTTCTTAGCCTTTCGTAGGTGTGTGTTGACTGAAACCTATGATTTGGGATGAGTGAATTTGCTATTTTTGACTTTTCTGAGCTAGGTTTCTTAGCCTTTCATAGGTGTGTGCTTTCAGAAAATTATGATTTGGGAGGTGTAGTTTGCTTTTGGACTTTTCAGAGCTAGGATTCTTAGTCCCTCATAGGTGTTTGTTGTCTGAAACTTCTAGTTTGGGATGAGTAGTTGGCTATTTCAGGCTTTTCTGAGCTAAGGTTTCTTAGTATTTCGTAGGTGAAGCTTCCACGTCAGTTTTAAGTTCACCAAGACATAAAAAATTTAAAGTTCAGTTCTAAATTTTTCCATAGAAGATAGGAAAAGTTATACTATGATTGTGATTATTTTCTATGAAGATAGAAAGTTTCACTTTAATTCTAAATTTTCTTAAATTCAGTTCCGACTTTTCTCAAAGAGATGAAAAAATTTAAAGTTCGGCTCCAAATATTTTCCACGTCAGTTTTAAGTTCACCAAGACATAAAAAATTTAAAGTTCACTTCTAAATTTTTCCACAGAAGATAGGAAAAGTTATACTATGATTATGATTATTTCCATGAAGATAAAAAGTTTCACTTTAATTCAAATTTTCTTAAATCTTAAAATGACATGAAATATGCTTATGGCTCTACCAATCGTACTCTGTGCTTGTTCATAGACACGACGCGGCTTTTCCACTGATACTCTATGGCAGGTTATCGACACTACCGAGTTTATTGCATGCATTAAATCAGTATTTTTTACGCAGTGGAAGGATCAACACACAATTCATATCTGTAAAAAGTGAAGATGAATTATTCGACGAAAGTATGTGCACATGAAAAAATCATCGTCGTGTTGAATGCTGACAAGGAGAAATACCTGAACTATGAAACGAGTGCAAGTGGAGATCTTATTGGGAATGTATGCATACGTTGTCATGACAGTGAGGAGTTAAATTCCTTTGGCGTACCCAAGAATTTCCATCATGCAAGTGGTGGATATGCGAGAGTAACATTACCAGAGAAATTAGTAGTCAAAGAGAATGCCAACTTAAAAATAATAGTTGATGAAGAGGGACAACTTCTAGCTAATGGTTCTGGTAGCATGTTAGCCGTTGATAGATCTTATCGCAATCTTTCCGGTGTTAGCATTCGAATGAAAGCAAAAGGAAAAAGAAGACATGCATACAGCTGCATCAACATCATAAATCATATCATGTCAATGTCCAAAACTGCTATCTATGTAAAAATAATGTGACAATAGACAGTGAAATCGCAGGCAGAATAAAAAGGACATTAGCAGACAATATCATCAATGAATATAAAGATGAATTGACGGAAAGTGAAGCGCAAGTGTACTAATAATGTATAATAATGTATTTAACATATTTTTATATTAATATTCTACATGTCGTTATTTCATTAAAAATATCTAATGCATTATTTTGTTAAGTGTTCATTATTTTTAGGGTATGCTAGAACGTCAAACGTTCAGAATATCTATTAAAAAGGTCAGAGACATAAGAAAAATAATTTTAGAGATAATGATACTACTAGCAGGCTCAATTTTTCATAGAAGATAGAAAAGTTCAAGTTCTCTTCTGAATTTTACCAAAGAACACAATTCAATTCTAATTTCACCAGAGAAAATAAAAGCTTACACTTCAGTTTTAAGTTCACCAAGACATAAAAAATTTAAAGTTCACTTCTAAATTTTTCCGTAGAAGATAGGAAAAGTTATACTATGATAGTGATTATTTTCCATGAAGATAAAAAGTTTCACTTTAATTCTAAATTTTCTTAAATTCAATTCCGACCTTTCTCAAAGAGTTAAATTTAAAGTTCTATTCCAAATATTTTCCCGGAACAAGAAAAGTCCCAAGACATAAAAATTTAAAGTTCACTTCTAAATTTTTCCGTAGAAGATAGGAAAAGTTATACTATGATCATGATTATTTTCTATAAGATAAAAAATTTCACTTTAATTCTAAATTTTCTTAAATTCAGTTCTGACCATTCTCAAAGAGATGAAAAAATTTAAAGTTCTGTTCCAAATATTTCCCCGGAAGAAGAAAAGTTCAACTTCGATTCTGAATTTTCTCAATGAAAATGAAATAAGTTATTGATCAATTCTATTTCCCCAAAATAATAGAAAATTTTCCACTTCAATTCAGATTTTTCTCAAAGAGATGAAAAAATTTAAAATATTGTTCCAAATTTTTCTTAGAAGATAGAAAAGTTCAAGTTCTAATCTGAATTTTACCAAAGAACACATTCAATTCTAATTTCACCAGAGAAAATAAAAAGCTTCCACTTCAGTTTTAAGTTCACCAAGACATAAAAAATTTAAAGTTCAGTTCTAAATTTTTCCTTAGAAGATAGGAAAAGTTATACTATGATTGTGATTATTTTCTATGAAGATAAAAAGTTTCACTTTAATTCTAAATTTTCTTAAATTCAGTTCCGACCTTTCTCAAAGAGATGAAAAAATTTAAAGTTCTGTTCAATATATTTTCTCGGAAGAAGAAAAGTTCAACTTCGATTCTGAATTTTCTCATTGAAAATGAAATAAGTTATTGATCAATTCTATTTCCCCAAAATAATAGAAAATTTTCCACTTCAATTCAGATTTTTCTCAAAGAGATGAAAAAATTTAAAATATTGTTCCAAATTTTTCTTAGAAGATAGAAAAGTTCAAGTTCTAATCTGAATTTTACCAAAGAACACAATTCAATTCTAATTTCTCAAGAGAAAATAAAAAGCTTCCACTTCAGTTTTAAGTTCACCAAGACATAAAAAATTTAAAGTTCAGTTCTAAATTTTTCCTTAGAAGATAGGAAAAGTTATACTTTGATTGTGATTATTTTCTATGAAGATAAAAAGTTTCACTTTAATTCTAAATTTTCTTAAATTCAGTTCCGACCTTTCTCAAAGAGATGAGAAATTTAAAGTTCTGTTCAATATATATTCTCGGAAGAAGAAAAGTTCAACTTCGATTCTGAATTTTCTCATTGAAAATGAAATAAGTTATTGATCAATACTATTTCCCCAAAATAATATAAAAATTTTCCACTTCAGTTCAGATTTTTCTCAAAGAGATGAAAAAATTTAAAATACTATTCCAAATTTTTCATAGAAGATAGAAAAGTTCAAGTTCTCTTCTGAATTTTACCAACAAACACAATTCAATTCTAATTTCTCCAGAGAAAATAAAAAGCTTACACTTCAGTTTTAAGTTCACCAAGACATAAAAAATTTAAAGTTCTGTTCTAAATTTTTCCATAGAAGATAGGAAAAGTTATACTATGATAGTGATTATTTTCCATGAAGATAAAAAGTTACACTTTAATTCTAAATTTTCTTAAATTCAGTTCCGACTTTTCACATAGAGATGAAAAAAATTTAAAGTTCAGTTCCAAATTTTTCATAGAATATTGGAAAAGTTATACTTTGATCGTGAATATTCAAGTTCTCTTCTGAATTTTACCAAAGAACACAATTCAATTCTAATTTCTCCATAGAAAATAAAAAGCTGACACTTCAGTTTTAAGTTCGCCATGACATAAAAAATTTAAAGTTCAATTCTAAATTTCTACATAGAAGATAGGAAAAGTTATACTATGATTGTGATTATTTTCTATGAAGATTAAAAGTTTCACTTCAATTTTAAATTTTCTCAAAGAAGTGAAGAAAAGTTCAACTTCGATTCTGAATTTTCTCAATGAAAATGAAATAAGTTATTGATCATTTCTATTTTCCCAAAATAATATAAAAATTTTCCACTTCAGTTCAGATTTTTCTCAAACAGATGAAAAAATTTAAAATACTGTTCCAAATTTTTCATAGAAGATAGAAAAGTTCTTGTTCTCTTCTGAATTTTACCAAAGAACATAATTCATTTCTAATTTCTCCAGAGAAAATAAAAAGTTTCCATATCACTTTTAAGTTCACCAAGACATAAAAATTTAAAGTTCAATTCTAAATTTTTCCATAGAAGATAGGAAAAGTTATACTATGATTGTGATTATTTTCCATGAAGATAAAAAGTTTCACTTTAATTCTAAATTTTCTTAAATTCAATTCCGACCTTTCTCAAAGAGATGAAAAAATTTGAAGTTCTGTTCCAAATATTTTCCCGGAAAAAGAAAAGTTCAACTTCGATTCTGAATTTTCACAATGAAAATGAAATAAGTTATTGATCAATTCTGTTTTCCTAAAATAATATAAAATTTTCCACTTCAATTCAGATTTTTCTCAAAGAGATGACAAAATTTTAAATATTGTTCTAAATTTTTCATAGAAGATAGGAAAAGTTATACTTTGATTGTGAACATTCTTCATGAAGATATGGAGCTCCACTTTAATTCTGAGTTTTCTCGAAGAAGTTCAAAATGTACAAGTTCTCTTCTGAATTTTCTTAGAGAAGAGAAAAAAAAGTTAGCTCAATTCTGAAATTTACCAATGAAAATGAAAAAGCTTCCATTTCAGTTCCTAATTTCTCAAAGACATAAAAAATTTAAAGTTCAATTCTAAATTTTTCCATAGAAGATAGGAATGACTATACTATGATTGTGATTATTTACAATGAAGATAAAAAGTTTCACTTTATTTCTAATTTTTCTTAAATTCAGTTCATTCATCTAACCACCAAAAACAATAGGTTAGGTTAGGTATAAATAAATATTAATAAATAATTAGAAACATCTCTACATGTTTAAGTTAGGTTAGGTTAACTTATCATGAGCGCTCATGATAAGTTAACCTAACCTAACTTAAACATGGTAAAAGATTAAATTAGGTTAGGTTAGGCTAGCTTAAGTTAGGTTAAGTTAGGTTAGGTTAGGTTAGCTTACGTACCTGCGCGTACGTAGGCTAACCTAACCTAACCTAACTTAACCTAACCTAACTTAAGCTAGCCTAACCTAACTTAATTTAATCTTTTTACCATGTTTAAGTTAGGTTAGGTTAGCTTATCATGAGCGCTCATGATAAGTTAACCTAACCTAACTTAAACATGTAGAGATGTTTCTAATTATTTATTAATATTTATTTATACCTAACCTAACCTATTGTTTTTGGTGGTTAGATGAATGAACTGAATTTAAGAAAAATTAGAAATAAAGTGAAACTTTTTATCTTCATGGTAAATAATCACAATCATAGTATAGTCATTCCTATCTTCTATGGAAAAATTTAGAATTGAACTTTAAATTTTTTATGTCTTTGAGAAATTAGGAACTGAAATGGAAGCTTTTTCATTTTCATTGGTAAATTTCAGAATTGAGCTAACTTTTTTTTCTCTTCTCTAAGAAAATTCAGAAGAGAACTTGTACATTTTGAACTTCTTCGAGAAAACTCAGAATTAAAGTGGAGCTCCATATCTTCATGAAGAATGTTCACAATCAAAGTATAACTTTTCCTATCTTCTATGAAAAATTTAGAACAATATTTAAAATTTTGTCATCTCTTTGAGAAAAATCTGAATTGAAGTGGAAAATTTTATATTATTTTAGGAAAACAGAATTGATCAATAACTTATTTCATTTTCATTGTGAAAATTCAGAATCGAAGTTGAACTTTTCTTTTTCCGGGAAAATATTTGGAACAGAACTTCAAATTTTTTCATCTCTTTGAGAAAGGTCGGAATTGAATTTAAGAAAATTTAGAATTAAAGTGAAACTTTTTATCTTCATGGAAAATAATCACAATCATAGTATAACTTTTCCTATCTTCTATGGAAAAATTTAGAATTGAACTTTAAATTTTTATGTCTTGGTGAACTTAAAAGTGATATGGAAACTTTTTATTTTCTCTGGAGAAATTAGAAATGAATTATGTTCTTTGGTAAAATTCAGAAGAGAACAAGAACTTTTCTATCTTCTATGAAAAATTTGGAACAGTATTTTAAATTTTTTCATCTGTTTGAGAAAAATCTGAACTGAAGTGGAAAATTTTTATATTATTTTGGGAAAATAGAAATGATCAATAACTTATTTCATTTTCATTGAGAAAATTCAGAATCGAAGTTGAACTTTTCTTCACTTCTTTGAGAAAATTTAAAATTGAAGTGAAACTTTTAATCTTCATAGAAAATAATCACAATCATAGTATAACTTTTCCTATCTTCTATGTAGAAATTTAGAATTGAACTTTAAATTTTTTATGTCATGGCGAACTTAAAACTGAAGTGTCAGCTTTTTATTTTCTATGGAGAAATTAGAATTGAATTGTGTTCTTTGGTAAAATTCAGAAGAGAACTTGAATATTCACGATCAAAGTATAACTTTTCCAATATTCTATGAAAAATTTGGAACAGAACTTTAAATTTTTTTCATCTCTATGTGAAAAGTCGGAACTGAATTTAAGAAAATTTAGAATTAAAGTGTAACTTTTTATCTTCATGGAAAATAATCACTATCATAGTATAACTTTTCCTATCTTCTATGGAAAAATTTAGAACAGAACTTTAAATTTTTTATGTCTTGGTGAACTTAAAACTGAAGTGTAAGCTTTTTATTTTCTCTGGAGAAATTAGAATTGAATTGTGTTTGTTGGTAAAATTCAGAAGAGAACTTGAACTTTTCTATCTTCTATGAAAAATTTGGAATAGTATTTTAAATTTTTTCATCTCTTTGAGAAAAATCTGAACTGAAGTGGAAAATTTTTATATTATTTTGGGGAAATAGAATTGATCAATAACTTATTTCATTTTCAATGAGAAAATTCAGAATCGAAGTTGAACTTTTCTTCTTCCGAGAAAATATATTGAACAGAACTTTAAATTTTTCATCTCTTTGAGAAAGGTCGGAACTGAATTTAAGAAAATTTAGAATTAAAGTGAAACTTTTATCTTCATAGAAAATAATCACAATCAAAGTATAACTTTTCCTATCTTCTACGGAAAAATTTAGAACTGAACTTTAAATTTTTTATGTCTTGGTGAACTTAAAACTGAAGTGGAAGCTTTTTATTTTCTCTGGAGAAATTAGAATTGAATTGTGTTCTTTGGTAAAATTCAGATTAGAACTTGAACTTTTCTATCTTCTAAGAAAAATTTGGAACAATATTTTAAATTTTTTCATCTCTTTGAGAAAAATCTGAATTGAAGTGGAAAATTTTCTATTATTTTGGGGAAATAGAATTGATCAATAACTTATTTCATTTTCAATGAGAAAATTCAGAATCGAAGTTGAACTTTCTTCTTCCGAGAAAATATACTGAACAGAACTTTAAATTTTCATCTCTTTGAGAAAGGTCGGAACTGAATTTAAGAAAATTTAGAATTAAAGTGAAACTTTTTATCTTCATAGAAAATAATCACAATCAAAGTATATTTTTCCTATCTTCTAAGGAGAAATTTAGAACTGAACTTTAAATTTTTTGTGTCTTGGTGAACTTAAAACTGAAGTGGAAGCTTTTTATTTTCTCTGGAGAAATTAGAATTGAATTGTGTTTCTTTGGTAAAATTCAGATTAGAACTTGAACTTTTCTATCTTCTAAGAAAAATTTGGAATAGTATTTTAAATTTTTTCATCTCTTTGAGAAAAATCTGAACTGAAGTGGAAAATTTTCATATTATTTTGGGGAAATAGAATTGATCAATAACTTATTTCATTTTCAATGAGAAAATTCAGAATCGAAGTTGAACTTTTCTTCTTCCGGGGAAATATTTGGAACAGAACTTTAAATTTTTTCATCTCTTTGAGAATGGTCAGAACTGAATTTAAGAAAATTTAGAATTAAAGTGAAATTTTTTATCTTTATAGAAAATAATCATGATCATAGTATAACTTTTCCTATCTTCTACGGAAAAATTTAGAAGTGAACTTTAAATTTTTTATGTCTTGGGACTTTTCTTGTTCCGGGAAAATATTTGGAATAGAACTTTAAATTTAACTCTTTGAGAAAGGTCGGAATTGAATTTAAGAAAATTTAGAATTAAAGTGAAACTTTTTATCTTCATGGAAAATAATCACTATCATAGTATAACTTTTCCTATCTTCTACGGAAAAATTTAGAAGTGAACTTTAAATTTTTTATGTCTTGGTGAACTTAAAACTGAAGTGTAAGCTTTTTATTTTCTCTGGTGAAATTAGAATTGAATTGTGTTCTTTGGTAAAATTCAGAAGAGAACTTGAACTTTTCTATCTTCTATGAAAAATTGAGCCTGCTAGTAGTATCATTATCTCTAAAATTATTTTTCTTACATCTCTGACCTTTTTAATAGATATTCTGAACGTTTGACGTTCTAGCATACCCTAAAAATAATGAACACTTAACAAAATAATGCATTAGATATTTTTAATGAAATAACGACATGTAGAATATTAATATAAAAATATGTTAAATACATTATTATACATTATTAGTACACTTGCGCTTCACTTTCCGTCAATTCATCTTTATATTCATTGATGATATTGTCTGCTAATGTCCTTTTTATTCTGCCTGCGATTTCACTGTCTATTGTCACATTATTTTTACATAGATAGCAGTTTTGGCACATTGACATGATATGATTTATGATGTTGATGCAGCTGTATGCATGTCTTCTTTTTCCTTTTGCTTTCATTCGAATGCTAACACCGGAAAGATTGCGATAAGATCTATCAACGGCTAACATGCTACCAGAACCATTAGCTAGAAGTTGTCCCTCTTCATCAACTATTATTTTTAAGTTGGCATTCTCTTTGACTACTAATTTCTCTGGTAATGTTACTCTCGCATATCCACCACTTGCATGATGGAAATTCTTGGGTACGCCAAAGGAATTTAACTCCTCACTGTCATGACAACGTATGCATACATTCCCAATAAGATCTCCACTTGCACTCGTTTCATAGTTCAGGTATTTCTCCTTGTCAGCATTCAACACGACGATAATTTTTTCATGTGCACATACTTTCGTCGAATAATTCATCTTCACTTTTTACAGATATGAATTGTGTGTTGATCCTTCCACTGCGTAAAAAATACTGATTTAATGCATGCAATAAACTCGGTAGTGTCGATAACCTGCCATAGAGTATCAGTGGAAAAGCCGCGTCGTGTCTATGAACAAGCACAGAGTACGATTGGTAGAGCCATAAGCATATTTCATGTCATTTTAAGATTTAAGAAAATTTGAATTAAAGTGAAACTTTTTATCTTCATGGAAATATCATAATCATAGTATAACTTTTCCTATCTTCTGTGGAAAAATTTAGAAGTGAACTTTAAATTTTTTATGTCTTGGTGAACTTAAAACTGACGTGGAAAATATTTGGAGCCGAACTTTAAATTTTTTCATCTCTTTGAGAAAAGTCGGAACTGAATTTAAGAAAATTTAGAATTAAAGTGAAACTTTCTATCTTCATAGAAAATAATCACAATCATAGTATAACTTTTCCTATCTTCTATGGAAAAATTTAGAACTGAACTTTAAATTTTTATGTCTTGGTGAACTTAAAACTGACGTGGAAGCTTCACCTACGAAATACTAAGAAACCTTAGCTCAGAAAAGCCTGAAATAGCCAACTACTCATCCCAAACTAGAAGTTTCAGACAACAAACACCTATGAGGGACTAAGAATCCTAGCTCTGAAAAGTCCAAAAGCAAACTACACCTCCCAAATCATAATTTTCTGAAAGCACACACCTATGAAATGCTAAGAAATCTAGCTCAGAAAAGTCAAAAATAGCAAACCACTCATTCCCAAATCATAGGTTTCAGTCAACACACACCTACGAAAGGCTAAGAAATCCAACTCAGAAAAGTCAAAAAATAGCAACCCACACATCCCAAATCATAGGTTTCAGACACGACACACCTACGAAAGACTAAGAAATCTGGTTATGAAAAGTCGGAAATAGAAAATTGCATACCTCAAATCATAAGTTTCAGACAACACACACCTATGAAATACTAAGAAACCTTAGCTCAGAAAAGCCTGAAATAGCAAACTACTCATCCCAAACTATAGGTTTCAGACAACAAACACCTATGAGGGACTAAGAATCCTAGCTCTGAAAAGTCTAAAAGCAAACTACAAATCCCAAATCATAATTTTCTGACAGCACACACCTATGAAAGGCTAAGAAACCTAGCTCAGAAAAGTCAAAAATAGCAAATTAACCATCCCAAATCATAGGTTTCAGACAACACATACCTATGAAAGGCTAAGAAATCCAGCTCAGAAAAGTCAAAAATAGCAACCCACCCATCCCAAATCATTGGTTTCAGACAACACACATCAACGAAAGACTAAGAAATCTAGCTTAGAAAAGCCCGAAATAGTAATTTACATATCCCAAATCATAAGTTTCAGACAACATTCACCTACGAAATACTATGAAACCTTAGCTCAGAAAAGCCTGAAATAGCAAATTACACACCTCAAATCATAAGTTTCAGACAACACACACCTACGAAATACTAAGAAACCTTAGCTCAGAAAAGCCTGAAATAGCAAACTACTCATCCCAAACTATAGGTTTCAGTCAACAAACACCTATGAGGGACTATGAATCCTAGCTCTGAAAAGTCCAAAAAGCAAACTACAATCCCAAATCATAGGTTTCAGACAACACACACCAACGAAAGACTAAGAACCTTATATCCCAAATCATAGGTTTCAGTCAACACACACCAACGAAAGACTAAGAAATCTAGCTTAGAAAAGCCCGAAATAGTAATTTACATATCCCAAATCATAAGTTTCAGACAACATTCACCTACGAAATACTATGAAACCTTAGCTCATAAAGCCTGAAATAGCAAATTAGACACCTCAAGTCATAAGTTTCAGACAACACACACCTACGAAATACTAAGAAACCTTAGCTCAGAAAAGCCTGAAATAGCAAACTACTCATCCCAAACTTGAAGTTTCAGACAACAAACACCTATGAGAGACTAAGAATCCTAGCTCTGAAAAGTCCAAATAGCAAACTACACATCCCAAATCATAATTTTCTGACAACACACACCTATGAAAGGCTAAGAAATCCAGCTCAGAAAAGTCAAAATAGCAAACCACCCATCCCAATCATAGGTTTCAGACATCACATACCTATGAAAGACTAAGAAATCCACTCAGAAAAGTCAAAAATAGCAACCCATACACCCCAAATCATAGGTTTCAGACAACACCCATCAACGAAAGACGGGGGCCCGGGGAGGGCCTTTGAGGGTCTGGGGGGGGGGCCTTGAGGGCCGGGGGCTTCCTTCGGGGTTTGGGGTTAGAGGGATCAGAACCCTTTGGGGTTGGGGATAGAGGACCTCACGACACTGTTCAAATGGAACTTGTGTATTATAATGACCACAGAGTTTTCACCCTCAAATCCTCTTCTAAAATCTCTTCAAAAATCATCTTTTAAAATGTCTCTAACTCTTTCGCCGAAATAATTCCCTAAAATAATAATTTGTTCTGAAAAGATATAATAAAGCCTTGAAAAAGTATTAAAATGGTGGCTCAGGAGCCTTTGGAGCGCCGGGGGCCCTTTAGGGGGGGGACCGGGGGGAGGGGGTCCTTCTGTGTCTCAATGCACAAAAAAAATATTAAAAAATGGGGAGGGAAGGGGAGGGGAGGAGGGGAGGGGGAGGAGGGGAGGAGAGGGGAGGGGAAGGTGAGGAGGGGAGTAGAGGGAGGGAGGGGGCCCTTTTGGGGGCCAAGTGGGGGGGGAGGGGGCCTTTGGGGCCCGGGGGTCCTTTGGGGGTCTGGGGACCCTTGAGGGCCGGGTGGTCTTTTGGGAGCCCGGGGGGACCTTTGAGGACCGGGGGCTTCCTTTGGGGTTGTGGTAGGGGATCGGAACCCTTCGGGGTTGGGGTAGGGGACCTCACGACACTGTTAAATACAACTTGTGTATTATAACGACCACACAGTTTTACCCTCAAATTCTCTTCTAAAACCTTTTCTAAAATCATCTTTTAAAATGTCTCTAACTATTTCGTCGAAATAATTCCATAAAATGGCTAAAAACGGTTTCGCCCAAATAATCCCTAAACGTAATTTCAGCGAGTTCCTTTTGTTTTTTGGCATCCCTGTGCTTTCACATTTGAAATTACATAGAAACCCTTTCGTGAATCAATCTCTTCATTGCTAAGATCAAAACATTCGCTCGGAAACAATTCTCTTTAGAAACAACAAATTAATTCCCCTTTCGTGAATCAATAATTCCCCTTAGAAACAACAAATTAATTCCCCTTTCGTGTCAATCAATCAATCATGACATCATCTGTCACGTGTGATCTAAACTTTGCCTCGGAAACAATTCTGGTTGAACTCCAAAGACATTAATTAACTTGAAGTCATCTGTCAGACATTAATTAACTTCCCGGAAACAATTTGATTAATGACTGACAGCACAGGTGATATTAGACTCAATAATCCATGAAAGTGGCAAAAATACTGTTTTTCCATTCTCACTGACAAAAACCATAAAACAGACATAAATGTGAGAAAGTTCCTGTTTTTTCATTCTCACTGACAAAACCATAAAAACATCCATAAAAGTGAGAAAATTCCTGTTTTTTCAAGTGAGAAAAATACTGTTTTTTTTATTCTCAGTGAGAAAACCATCTCCCTAGGGACTCTATGCCCATATATGGACTCCCGTCACGAGTTATAGGGTCATCTCTACTACTGACCCAAATTGCCAAGTTCTAACTAACTATACTCTCCAATGTCGCCAGATTTTACATTCAGGCGTTGCTAAAAAGCATGTTACATTGGTCCAATTGGTTCAATAGTATGTCCTATATTTCTATTGGACAGGCAATACACCAATTGGCTATTTCAACTTTCATACGATTTATAGCTCTAAGACTTCACTGATGGAATTTTTCTTGACAAAACAAAGTGTTACTTTTGTAATTTTATTGCTAACGACATGTCACTTAGTTTCCAGATGGCTTATAATTTATCATGGTGAAACTTGTTAAGGGACAATACAACTTAGTTACATTGGAATACATAATCCTAAACTTAGTTTCAGAACTATGCAACTAGATTACATGAAAATACTTTATATCTCTAGTGACTATTTTTTGTATGATAAATTCTCCCTTCTTTTGACAGTTTGGAGATTCAAGCTCTTAAAATTTAAACTACATTGTTAGTCGCCTGTCACGTAACATTTGGTCACACTGATATTTGTTGCATATTTTGGTGACACAGAGATGGATTTATTTATTGCTAGTACATTTTGAAAGATTATACAAAGTTTGTTCGATCAAAATACATTTGTTTTGCTGCTTTTTAAATTGGACGATCAAGCCTAACTCGATCCGTAGGTTACTTGAATTTTTAGGTTCATATTTGGGTGACTTTATTTTCATGGGTAACTTTAATTTGGAAGATTTGAGGTTTTGGATTTTGATTCCGTTACATTAGTTCGTAATCAGTAGACAAATCATTAATCACTTTTGATTCATACACAGTTTTTAGGGGGTCATCCACATGTTCAATATGCATTTCATCTTTGCTGTTATTTGGTTCATTCACTGTTTGATCAATTATGGTAGTAACGTTTGCTGGCACTTTGTTTTTCATCGATTCATCTTTATATTCCTTAGTGATATTTTCTAACAATGCCCTTTTTATTTTTCCGGCAATTTCACTGTCTATTACCATATTATTTTTACATAGGTAAACAATTCCGGCACGTAGACAAGACATGGCTTATGATATTAGTAGAAGAGTAAGCCTGTCTTCTTTTGACCTTTCGTTGAATGGTAATACCCGAAAGCTGACGATAGGATGTATCAGTAGGTAATATGTTACCTGCAACAGTAGCAAGGAGTTGTCCTCTATCATCAACGAGTATTTTTATGTTGGCATTCTCTTCGAGTGCAATCATCTCTGGAGATCTCAATCTCGCATATCCACCAACATAAGAGTTGATTATTTTTCGTACTCCAAAGGAATTTAATTCCTTACTGTCATGACAATGCAAGCATACGTTTCCGATATTGTTACCACTTGTACTTGTTCCATAGTTCAAATTGTTCTCCTCCTTGTCAGCATTCAATGCTACAGTAACATATGAGTAAAGATATGAGTTATGTGATTGTCCTTCCACTGCGTAAAAAATACTGATTTAATACATGCAGTAAACTAGGTATTGCTGATGAGCCGCCATAGAGTACCAGTGGGAAAACCGCGTCGTGTCTCTGAACAAGCGTACGGTACGATTGGTAGAGCTGCAAGCATATTTCATGTCATTTTAAGATACGTAAAAAAAGTTGAATAATTTCGTAGTCCAAAAAAATTCAGTCCAAAAAAAGTGCTACTACAAACATTATATTTCTAATAGCAAAAGCCATGACTAACATATCTATACCATTCTTATTTTGAGTTTTGAAAATATTGAATGTAAATTTCTTTTTTTAAGTATGTTTTATCTTATTCTAAGACATGTAAAAAAAGTTAAAAAAATAACCATGTTAAAAAAAACAAAAAAAAACAAAAAGTAAAAAAAATGGGGGGAGGGGCCCAAAAAGTTGGAGGGAGGGGGCCCCTTGGAGGTTGGGGATAGGGGACCTTTGAAGGTTGAGGTCTTTGGTGGTTAGGGTCATTGATGATTGCGATCCTTGATGCTTCAAACCCATAATCATCTCACTGCTTGATTTCTAAGGATTTCTAAGGATTTTTCTGAATTTCTTTATTAAAATTCTTTTCTTTGCATCTACATCTCTATTAGTATCAACTTTTTAGTATAATAGAATGTTATAGTATATTTTATATTGACAACACTGTTCAAAAGGTACTTGTCTATTATACAGAGCACATACGAGAAGTAAAGCTAGGTTAAGTCACAAGGTCATTTTGTCATCGTTAACCATTCCCACATATTTATGCTATTCTAAATTTATAATAAATTGCGTATGAATTAACAACCCCTTCGGGCTTACCTTTACTGGTAATCAGTTTAGCCCTTTTTTACCACCTTCATACAATCCAATTAAAAAAGTTATCTAGCTCTGTTTTACCCCTATTATTCAATCACCAATTAAGAACATTCATTGCAGAGTTATCCAAATGCTATACCTTTTTTCTCAAATTGAGTTAGCTTACGCAATGATACAACTTTTTATCATTATTAGATACTACTAATATTGTCAACGACACTGGACGAAAAAGCAGTTTAACCCTTTTTTAGTACCTTCATACAATCAAATTAAAAATGTTATCGAGTTCTGTCTCCATCCCTATTATTCAGTCACCAATTAAAATCATTCTCATCATCATTATTCAATTACTAATTAAGGTCATTTAGATCAGAGTTATGCCAATTGAATACCTTTTTTGGCAAATTGAGTTAGTTTACGCAATGATACAACTTTCAACTTAAAACAATTGTGACTGTAGCATTCCTTTTTTAATTACCACCAACGCATTCCTAAGCAAACCAGTCTTGACTAAAGGCAATGATCCAAAAAATGGGTTTTGGCGAAAGAGTTGTTCATCTTAATTTATACCGAAAAAACAGGATTATAAGGCCTCCGGGCCAAAACTAGTATTTTTACAAAGTGACCACCTTTGAATACGCAATTTGACGATCTATAGTTTTGGTTATCAAACCTAGAAAAACATGTCCGATAAGTCTTGTGTAATTCATTGTAGGGTTCGGACCTCATACATTAATATATGAAACACCGTTAATAGAAACATCTCTGATTGCCCAAAAATAGCGGTTACCTCAGAAACCCGTCTGCTAAGGCATGTGCCTTTCTTAGTAATAGATGACTGACCCTGGTAAGCCATGTACCGGTGAAACTGCACATATATTCTTGTGTAATTCCTTTTACATCTCTGATTGACCCAGAATATAGGTGTTGCCTCAGAAACCCGTCTGGTAAGGCATGTAACGTTCGCACTAATAGATGAATGACCGTGGTAAGCCATGTACCGGTGAAACTGCACACATATTCATGCCCCAAGCTTGTAGGTTTCCTTGTAGGGTTCAAATCAGCATATAGGTTACTACTGGTCCCGCTTCTGTAATTTTAGTAGTTTTTCTTTGTTCAGCACTAGCAGGGCACTGATAAACCGTAAAGGCGTTGAAATAGGTAAGCAAACAAAGATTTTGCAACTATGGTTTTACTTTCTTCGCCCCAGCGAGGAGAATACAAGGAGCACATATTTTTCCTTGAAAGTTTGCATGTTTTTAGGAATTAACAGGTTATTAATGTTTTACGTGTTTACAGAAGTTCAAGAAAAATCTTAGAAATTGCGGTATTCAGATATGAATAGATTTAAGACAGATCCAAGGGAAAAAAATGTTTCTATTCTGATGTCCATGGTGCTTCAATAACAAGTGGCTTAATCCTACCATCCAGGCATACAATGTTAGACACATTGAGGTAGTTACTTTATCATTTATAGGTGAAGGGTGATAGACTTTAAAGAGTTTTTTTTCAACTCCTAGTTTAAAATTATATAAAAGTAAACATAAGAATGTACACGGTTTTTTGCAACTAGGGTTTTACTTCCTTCACCCTAGGAGGGAGTACATTAATTGTTCATTGTCTTGCCGTTTTATTGCCCATTTGCTTGAAACTCCGAAATGAAATATATTCTTAATGTCGTCCCATTCAAAATTGCTTACAAATTCTTAATCGCTACCATTTTGATTTGTTTTTAGGACGCGTTTTGTAGCAGAAAATCTTATGCAAAAAAATTTTTTATTTTTTCTTGTACCTATCGAGTGATTTTTCAAATATTTATTATTTTATGAAGAATAAAGTAAAAAATGTCAATTTACTGACTGAAAATTAGCGGCACGATAAGACTCCATCCAGGCATTGCTTGGCTTATTTTGTGGGTTTTAGACTTTTATTATTTTTTTTTCAAATAAGAATAAACGTGGGATTCCTTTGTCAGTAGGGCTTAGACACTAGTTTCAAATGAGTAAAGGCGGTTCTTACCAATTTGGTGGTCGAAGACCTTGACGAGGTTCGAGACTCCCAGGAGGTAGTCCTCACCTAGTATAACCATCTTCAAACACTTCTATCCAATTTCTTTCCATATATCCTCATCATCCCCAGGTGTCCAGTTATTTGTATTTTATCCATCTTGTTTGACATCGCTATTTTGGCGGCCAGCAACTATAAGTAAAAACACATTGTTTACGGTTTGCAGATACCTGATATAAAGCAGGAATTATTGCATTTTTAGAATAAATCATATTTTTCGCTCACCTGAATTCATGAACATATCAGTAGTAACCCCTCAGAGGTTTCAAACGCACAGATAGAGAAAATAACACAGGGAAATTAACAAGTGGAGTTCCTAGCCCATTACACCCATTCTTGGTAAGAGTCCAGATATTTTTCAATTACTTGGAATGTGGTCGGTATAATACACACGTTTTAATATTATGGAGAGCCCTTCGCACGTGCTTCTAGATGGTGAGGTTCCCGCCTAGGTAAGATTTGGCACGTCCAGGCAAGATTTAACATGTCAAGACAAGATTCTCAGATGTTCCATTAATTGGAGTGTGGTACGTATAATATGTGGAGCTCCTAGGCCCTGTTTCTAGGCAAGATTTCTAGCGCATATTTAGTCATGTGACACACCCCTTTGTTTTTCTATGACAAGCCCCTTTCTTTTTCTATGACAGCCCTGGCAAGATTCCAGTTTTATTTTATATGATTACCTGGAGTGTGGTCGGGATAACACACAAGTTCGATTAACAGGTGGAGCTCTTAACCCCTCGCACCTGGACAGCGCAGTCATCTGTTCTATTAAAGGGAATACACTTGGCAAGACTCCATGCCACAGCCCTTTGGATTCCAATGACGTCATACGACTTACCCCGTTTTAAACGGACAGGTCTAATGAGCTTGATGCAATTTTATGCAACCCTGGTCAGGAACCCATGGGGGAATCCCCGCTTATAACGTAACGACAGCTCACACCTTACGTAATTATTATTCAACACTGTCATGTGGTACTTTTTTCGTCAGAAACCCCCAAAGCGTTTTTTCTTCTTTATTAACTTATTGGCGGCACACACTTTATGTAAGGTCAGCGCATCTTACGCATGGATGGTGCATCCATCACTGCCAGATAATACCATTTTGATATTTTTCACCCAAAATCCTCAAGACATTTTCTTTTTTTGGCGTTTCATTTTCGCTCGAAACACCCTTCATATTTTTTTCTATAGTTCTTGACCCCGCCAGGACTAGAAAGGTCATTCCCTTCCAATGGCTTCGTGCCTTAACTGGAAGGACTAAAATGCTATTCACAGTTACTGCACTAAACTGCTATTGCATGAGAGATAAGATTCCCCATTTCTGGCAAACACTAGAAGAACATATTATTCTCCCAACCTGACACGCTCTGAGGGCATTTACTCTCAAGATATTAATAAAGGGAAATGCGTGTCTTACTCGTGCTAAAGACTACATCTTAAAAACACAGACATTTTAAATAAAAGGTTTTATTATTTCAAACAAATTGACAAGCAATAAAACATAGAAAAAAGACAACTAAAAAAAACACGACAAAAAATGTGAAAAAGACATATCATAATATACGCAAAAAGAACCGTTTATTATAGAAAATCAGGGCTCCTAGCATGCAACCCCCTCGGGAGGGGGGGGGGAATAGGAGGGAGGGGGAGTGATATTGGACATGGATTTAATGTATTTTAAGGGCTTTTAAGGAAAATAACGTTTTTTCATTGAACTAAATTTATGAATATTTAATAATAACCTAACAATAGGCTCTACCACCCACCTAGCATTCATTTTCAGAGGGCGCCTTGATAATATATGCAATTTTTAGGCATTATTGTGGCTTATAAAAGAATAAAATAAAAACAATAGCATGCGTAATTTAAGGAAAGACGATGGGAGAGGACTCCAAGGGAGGATGGGCCCTCTGTGAGGAGAGGAGGGCCATTTTTTGCTCGCCAGCTCAACACTGCCTTTTTATTTACTTCTAACAGATTACTTCTAACAGGTTACTTCTAACAGAAAGGCCCATATAATGCATGAGTACCGTAATGTTTGTGTAATTTTGAAATTGTTTTTACCATTAAAACTTCAGATACAAATTTAATTGGTGTAAGGTTTTTGAGGCAAGGTAACGTAGCCTTTGCTTTTACATGCTGCTTTTTGAGAAATGCTTGCATTAGCTTGCATGCTTGCATTATATGGTTATCACTGACGAAAAATTGTTACTTCTATGGGAAATTGTTTATCTTTGACGGAGAATTTGGTGCTATTAGAAGAAATTTGCAACTGCTAAGGAAACAAATGTCACTTCTAAGAGAAACTTGACTCTGTTAAGTGAAAGTGTGTTACTATTAGGGCAAAATGTTGGTACTTCGAAGAGAAAATTTGTTAGTGTGAAGAAAAACTTGCTACTTCTGACAGAAAACTTGTTATCATAAACGAAAAAATTGTTACTTCTAAGAAAAGTTTGTTATCTTACACAGTAAACTTGCTATTTTTAACGGAAAAATTGTTATCACTGACAAAAATTGTCACTTCTATGAGAAATTTGTTATCTTTGACTGAAAACATGGTGCTATTAGAAAAACATTCGTTGCTGTTAAGAAAAAAACTGTTACTTCTTAGAGAAATTTGACAGTGTTAAGTGACTGGAGAGCGACTAACGCCCCTCTCACGCCCACCATTTTCCCAGACACATCCAAAGTGAACAGAAATTACAATAAATAACGGAGTCAAACTCAAAACGAGCAGAAATTAACATAAATTGGGCTCAAAACCCCTATGCCTTCCCAAGGCCAAAACATAATTTACACTTTACTAAAAAAAAATCAAATGAATTTCATTCATATACTGACATTTAGCAATCAAAATGTTAATATTATTTGATTTATTAAAGTTATAAAAGACATTTATATTTTTTTCAGTAAAGTGCAAATTATGTTCTTACCTTGGGATGGCATAGGGGTTTTGAACCCAACTTATGTTAATTTCTGCTCGTTTTGAGTTTGACTCGGTTATTTATTGTAATTTCTGTTCGTTTTGAGTTTCATTTATTTATCGATCCGATTTGTGGTAGTTTCACGCTTGGTAGATGGGACAGAATTCAAACTCTAGCGTAAAGAGCTAGGTGTCTAGGGGGGCAGTCCCCATAGCGTAAAGAGCAAGGTGTTGGGGAGGGGGTAGCCCCCATCATATATGTAATAATTTCTGTTCGTTTTAAGTTTCGAATGATCCCTCTTATGATATTACAGAATTCGAACTTTAGCGTAAAGAGCTAGATGTTAGGACGCCAATTCTTCTTATCAAAAGATCATTTAATAGCTGCTTCTAAAATGAATTAAATAAAAAAGAAACCATTTTTTCTTTATTTCAATTGAAAAGTAAGGAGCATCATTAACTTAAAATGAATTAACAAAAAAGAAACAGCTTTTTCTTTATTTCAACTGAAAGTAAGGAGCATCATTAACTTAAAATCCGTTTTAAGTTTCGAATGAACCCTCTTATGATATTACAGAATTCGAACTTTATAGCGTAAAGAGCTAGATGTTAGGACGCCAATTCCTCTCATCAAAAGATCATTTATAGCGCTTCTAAAATGAGTTAAATGAAAAAGAAACATTTTTCCTTTATTTCAACTGAAAGTAAGGAGCATCATTACCTTAAAAGACCATGTGTTTTAGGAGTCGTTCTTAAGAATTGGGACAGAATTCAAACTTCAGCGTAAAAGCTAGGTGTCTAGGAGGGGGCAGTCCCTCATAGCGTAAAGAGCGTATAAAAGGGTATGTCCAAGTGAGTTCATAGCTATACAATTCTTCGCACCAAAAGATCATTTAATAGCTGGTTCTAAAATGAATTAAATATAAAAGAAACCATTTTTTCTTTATTTCAATTGAAAAGTAAGGAGCATCATTATCTTAAAAGACCTACGTGTTTCAGGAGTCGTTCTTAAGAATTGGGACAGAATTCAAACTTAAGCGTAAAGAGCTAGGTGTCGAGAAGGGGGCAGTACCCATAGCATAAAGAGCGTATAAAAGTTTATGTCCGTGTGAGTTCATAGCCTATACAATTCTTCGCATCAAAAGATCATTTAATAGCTGCTTCTAAAGTGAATGAAATAAAAAGAAACAACTTTTTCTTTATTTCAACTGAAAGTAAGGAGCATCATTAACTTAAAATTCGTTTTAAGTTTCGAATGAACCCTCTTATGATATTACAGAATTCGAACTTTAGCGTACAAGAGCTAGATGTTAGGATGCCAATTCTTCTCATCAAAAGATCATTTAATATCTGATTCTAAAATGAATTAAATAAAAAAGGAAACAATTTTTTGTTATTTCAATTGAAAGTAAGGAGCATCATTATCTTAAAAGACCCATTTGTTTCAGGAGTCGTTCTTAAAGAATTGGGACAGAATTCAAACTTTAGCGTAAAGAGCTAGGTGGTACGTGTGGTGCACGTAGGAAAAAAAACAACAGAAAAACACACATCCATGATACGTTCTTTACACGTATAGATATAGATGGCAGCACACAATTGAAACATACAAAATTCCACATTCTTCTCATCAAAAGATCATTTAATAGCTGATTCTAAAATGAATTAAATACAAAAGAAACAATTTTTTCGTCATTTCAATTGAAAGTAAGGAGCATCATTATCTTAAAAGACCTATGTGTTTCAGGGGTCGTTCTTAAAGAATTGGGACAGAATTCAAACTTTAGCGTAAAGAGCTAGGTGCTACGTGTGGTGAACATAGGAAAAAAATCAAATAAAGACACATTCATGATACGTTCTTTCATAGGTTAGGTTACGTGCCTGGGCACGTAACCTAACCTATGGTTTTGATGTTTCCAAGCAAAAATGTGGAATTTTGTATGTTTCAATTGTGTGCTGCCATCTATATCTATACGTGTAAAGAACGTATCATGGATGTGTGTTTATTTGTTTTTTTCCTACTTGCACCACACGTAGCACCTAGCACCTAGGATCTAAGATTTAGATCCTCCCACGCCGGTTCTCGCACAAGGCGTAAACAGTGCCTCTCCAAAATGACTTCTCCAGTGCTGAAGACCAAAGATCCTTCATTAACGATCTGGACAGTGTAACAGTCCTATCCAAATACTGGCCTGTTATTTCCTCTCGTCACCCACGCCTTCTGATATCAGGAGAACTAAAAAAAACCATCGTGAGGCAGTATGCACAAAATGACCTATGCATAAAATGCGAATCTAGTAGCCCCATGGACAACTTGCAATTTTATTGGCCACATACAACTGTTTTGTTTTTTCACAAATGAAAGCTTTGGTAACCTTGTCGGTCACCAAGGAAGCCACTAAAACAGTTATTCTCAAACCCTTGGATTTGTATTTCGAGCTCCTCAGTTTACATCCAGGATTCACATCAATACATCAAAATTGAGAGAATAGAAACACCAAAAAAATTAACACAAGCAGTTTCTGGTCTTTTTTCTTTTTTTTTGCATATTTATTTTAATTTCTGTTTTTTTTTGGGTTTCATTTATTCTTTAATAGGAATTTTTATGCATTTTAAGTTAGAGTTAATTTTTTTTAAATAAATTTTTGTCAACTGAAAGTAAAGAGCTAAATTACAAAAACGAACAGAAATTATTTCGTATATGAGGGGGGGGGGGTAAAGTCTTAAAGTTAAATAAAAATACTTCTAATTCAAATTCAGTTAAATAAAATTCAACTTCTAATTATGTTTTAAAATCACCCTTAGAAAATTGTGACAAAATTTAAACGTTAGTGTAAATAGTGAGGGTTGAGGAAGGGTCAGCCCGCCGTTATATTCGGAATAATCTCTGTTTGTTTTAAGTTCTAATGTTGCTCCTCACTTTCAATTGAAAAAAAAACACCTTTTCTGTTTAACTTCTTATGGTTTCTCAAAACTTACCAGGATATTCTTATACTCTCCACCCCCCCCCCCCTGTGTAAGATGTCGCCCGGATAATTCTACCCAGAACCTTTCCTTCGCAAGGAAAAATATCCTTGTGAAAAGTTTCCCTCCAAAAAATTTCGTATATTTACTAACAACAAATAGTGTATGTGGACAAAGGGAAAATCGCCCTTTGAAAAAAAATAAACCCGTTTAATTTGACATTACTTGACGTATGACTTAACTCCCACCCAGCACAAAATCACCACAATACATACAAAAATCCGAAATTCGATTGCGTCCAAGATAGGATTACTTATCCAATAAAAATGAATATCAATTTACTTTACTAACAACCCATAACCATGGGCACCCATAAACTGAATTCTAGGGAGGGGCTTACCTGCTCTAATTGGCACTTTCAAAGCTATTTAATAGAAATCTTAAAACAAAAATATAAAAATAAGGCAGTGTCATTCAGCCAGGAGGGGGCTAGCGGCCCCTTATGCCCCTCTTATGGGTGCTTATGCCCATATTTGCATATAAACCCTTATAGCCAACACAGCTACTCACGCCCGTTGGACTCCCCACAACACAACTCTAGGAGAGCTAAAATCACTTATAATTTCCTGTTCACGTCAAAGTCAACAAATTTTAAATTGTAATCACAGTAATCAGTCCTGAGGCTAAGAAGACTGCTTTCAAACTAAAAACAGTGTGCAACTTACATATTTCACAATTCATTTTCCGCCACCGCTTATGCTGAAGTATTTCTGAACTTGTTGATAGCAAACATAGGCTTTTAATGTAACACATAAAGTTAAAAAAAAATATGTCGTACGTGTATACTTCACAAACACAAATACAAAAACAACTAAGATAACCAAAATACGAATTGGTATCAAACACCATTTTTGGCGTTTGATAACCGCGAAAAGTGGTAGTTTGTGACTTTTGAAGTCAGTACTTATATCTATCAGCTGTAAATGGGTACCTTGATAAATTTGGGGAAGGTAAATAGGAAGGATGTGAGAAAGCACAGGATGGCTGGCCCCCACTCCCCCATTGCACTTCCTGGCTGAAGGCCCTGAGACGGAAATCAGCACCGCCGGTTCAGATCACAAGGGTCTAGTGCCGCATCCTTTAATTTATATATTTTACTTATATCTATGGGGAATAAATGAGAATACGATCGTCTTAAAACAATGCACAGTATATAACCTGAATTTTTCAAAAATATTTTTCAGTAATTCCAACTTTGGGTTGGGTTACGTTATTTGTGGAACGTTTGCATACTATATTTTGGACTTTGCAGTCTACAGGCCTAGAAATCTTTAAATGCAAATTATGGTGAAAATTGGAAGTTATTTATGAAGATATGGACTGTATACTGTGTTTGTTATACGAGGCTCACCATGTGGCCTGGGCATAACGCAGAGCAAAACGGTTTGGTTCGGGCTAATTCGCTAAAGAGTTATCTATCGAATATTACTGCTGATATTTTCAAAGTTGAAAAACGTTGTTTTGATTGACTTTTTAAAATGGAGAACATTAACTTTTCTAATCAGGTATAACTATGTTTGAATGGCTGCTTTCTATAAACCTTTCTCTGATATAGAGAAAAAAATACATGAACCAGGTGATATAACCCAGGGATCAGCTCAGATTCTAATCCAAGGAAATGTTTAAGTTTTTTTTTTGGTAAATTTTTTCTTATTCATATTATTGACTTGCAAATAAAGTAAACATACCACTCGATGCCTTTTTAGTTAAATTCTGCTTTAGCCACTTTTAGCTATCTCGGAAAGGGGTTGGGTTAGGAAAATGAAACTTTCAGGGATGGGTCTACAGGCTAAAGTATGTCCTGGGATGGCATTTTGAAGTACCTACCTCCACTCCTTCTCAAGGGTCCTGAAATTTGCCTAATTGACAGGGTAAATATATACCAAATCATATTAGGCCTTTTGAGTTAGGAATAAAGTGAATACACCATTTGATGCATTTTTTTATGCTGATTACGAATATAATAGGCCTAATCATTTCTATTGGAAATGAATTTTAGCCCCCCCCCACTATATATGCCAATTCAAGGTATATATTTCTAGGAAAATATATACCAAATTTTATTATTGAGTTAGGAATAAAGTGAATACACCGTTTGATGCCTTTTTTTATGCTGATTACAAATATAATAATCATTTCTATTGGAAATAAATTTCAGCCCCCCCTATATCTGCCAATTCAGAGTATATATTTCTGCATTAGGGGGGGGGGGGCAAATTTTGTTTCTGATGTAAATGGGAGGTTAGTTTAAACTTTACCCCCCCCCCCCCAATGTAGAAATATATACCCTGAATTGGCATATATAGGGGGGGGGGGCTAAAACTCATTTCCAATAGAAATGATTATTATATTTGTAATCAGGATAAAAAAAGGCATTGAATGGTGTATTCACTTTATTCCTAACTCAATAATATGATTGGTATATATTTACCTATTTCTACATTAGGGGGGGGGGGGGTGGGGGCAAATTTTATTTCTGATGTAAATGGGAGGTAAGTTTAAACTTTACCCCCACCCCCCTAATGTAGAAATATATAGCCTACCCTGAATTGACATATGTAGGGGGGGGGGGGGCTAAAATTGATTTCTGATAGAAATGATTATTATATTTGTAATCAGCATAAAAAAAGGCATTGAATGGTGTATTCACTTTAGTTGTTACTCAATAATATGATTTAGTAAATATTTACCCTTGACAGGTCTATACCTATTGAAATTTTTATACAACAATGTTTTACCTTAATTTTCAGGTATCCATTTCTTTTTCTCTGACTTTAGTTCTGAAAATGCAATTCCTGTTATTTGAGTAGAATTTTAAGCCATATCAATGTTTTTTTTTTCAAAATTTAGGAAATGTATTTGCATATCTTTAAAACCTTATAAATTGTGATTGAGCAAAGTTATGAAGCTTAAAACAAGGGTAAATTTTTACCAAATCATATTTTTGACTTACAAATAAAGTCAATATACCACTTGATGCCTTTTTTTATACTCTTTCCAAATATCATAATCATTTTTGTTGGATATGAATTTTACCCCCACCCCTATATATACCAATTCAGGGTATATATTTGCACATTAGGGGGGATGGAGGCAAATTTTATTTCTGATGTAAAAGGGAGGTAAGTTTAAACTTTACCCCAACCCCCCTAATGTGCAAATATATGCCCTGAATTGGTATATAGGGGTGGGGGTAAAATTCATTTCCAACAAAAATGATTATTATATTTAGAAAGAGCATAAAAAAAGGCATCAAGTGGTATATTCACTTTATTTGTAAGTCAATAATATGATTTGGTAAAAATTTACCAAAACAAGTTTGTTGTACTTCATTTAAGCAGAAGATCTATTTTGCAAGGTTTCACTTTTATAACACACTGATTTTTAAAGGTCATCAAAGGTCAGGACCCTCTAGGGAGAGAAGGAGTGGAGGTAGGTACTTCAAAATATCTTCCTGGGCATATTTTAGCCTGTAGACCCGTCTCTAAAAGTTTCATCTTCCTAACCTAACCCCTTTCCAAGATAGCCAAAAGTAGCTAAAGTAGAATTTTACTACCTTTTTTTATGCTTTTTCCAAATATAATAATCAATTTTGTCAGAAATGAATTTTATCCCACCCCTATATATACCTGGGTGGGGGTGGGTTAAATTTTATTTCTGATGTAAATGAGAGGTAAGTTTAAACTTTCCCCCCACCCCCCTGATTTGCAAATATATACCCTGAATTGGTATATATAGGGGTGGGGGGTAAAATTCATTTCTGACAAAAACAATTATTATATTTGGAAAGAGCAAAAAAGGCATCAAGTGGTATGTTTACTTTAGTCATAAGTCAATAATATGAATAACAAAAAAAATTATGTTTTTTTTTAGTAAATCTGCACAAAAATTCCTCCTTAAAGTAAGAATTTTAATAGGCTATCAAAAGTAGGGCCATTGTTTTTTTTATTAAATCTGCAAAAAAAATTCTTCTTAAAAGTAAAAACTATGATATCAAAAGTAGGGCCATTGATTTACCCTCTCAGCACTTCCTAAGTCCAATGTTTCACTCCTTCCTATTCTCTAATTAGGCCAAATGTAGCCCTAGGTTAGGTACAAAAGTTCACAAGAAAATGCAGTATCTATCTAATGCATGAACACTTTGAAAGAAAACATGGAAAAATTTTGGTATATATTGAGCAGTTCATATTATTGACCTATAAATCAAGTGAACATATCACTAGATGCCATTTTGGTAAATTTTTCACAGTTCATGTTATTGACTTACAAATAAAGTAAATATACCACTTGATGCCTTTCTTATGCTCTCTCTGAATATTATAATCATTTTTTTCAGAAATGAATTTTACCCCCACCCCTATATGTACCAATTCAGGGTATATATTTGCACATAAGGGGTGGGGTGGGGGTAAAGTTTAAACTTACCTCTCATTTATAACAGATATAAAATTTACCCCCAATCCCCCCTAATGTGCAAATATATACCCTGAATTGGTATATATATGGGTAGGAGTAAAATTCATTTCCAACAAAAATGATTGTTATATTTGGAATATCATGAAAAAAGGTTTTGAGTGGTATGTTTATTTTATTTGTAAGTCAATAATATGAACTGCAAAAAAATTACCACCATTTTTTATGCTCTTTCTGAATATAATAAATGGTTTTCTTGCAAATTCAATTTTAAGCTCTCATATACCCTGAAAGTACCAACTTAGTAATGTAAGCTGCTGTTACACTCTTTTACAATATACATGCTCAGTAATTGTTTTGATTTAGCTCAACATCTACCTAAACATTCCTTGAAAGCTTCACACTTAGCTTCAGTAGTAGCAACAGCTGTAGTAGTAGTGTTAGCATTAGTAGCAGTATGCACATTGCAGCTTTGTTTTTTTCAAGATCTCCATTAATGCACAATGACAATTTCAACTAGATACCATAAACTATTCATGGGTTTATTGCTGGTATATCCTCTTGTTAACCTGTATGTGCATAGTGTTTTTTGATTTAGTTCAACACTGTTTCAACATTCTCCAAAATTTTCACCTTAATGCCCATAGCTTTAGTAGCAGTAGTAATAGTAGTAGGGGAAGCGATTCTTTATTTCAACTGAAAGTAAGGAGCATCATTATCTTAAAAGACCCGTGTGTTTCAGGAGTTGTTCTTAAAGAATTGGGACAGAATTCAAACTTTAGCGTAAAGAGCTAGGTGTTGAGGAGGGGGTAGTCCCCATAGTGTAAAGAGCTAGGTGTTGGGGAGGGGACAGCCCCCATCATATATATAATAAATTCTGTTCGTTTTAAGTTTCGAATGCTACTTACAATTGGATCATTACTTGTTTCATAGTCCATATTGAAACTGATATAATTACAACATTCACATTATACCTTAATACGAATTGTTCTAATTCTAAAAGACTTCAAGGTGTGAAGTTAAAAGATGTGAAAGACTAACAACCTATTCTGATTATTTTGACAATTAGCTATGATTTTTTATGGGTTGAAGCAAATCAGATGTAAAACAATTAAAAACAGTTTCGCCTATTGTAGCATACATGAAATGGATATTGTTTTGACTTGCATCTCATAATATCATCATAAAAAATGAACACCTTAAATCTACGCCAATTCTTCTCATCAAAAGATCATTTAATAGCTGCATCTAAAATGAATCTATCGCCATTGGAAAAAAAAAACAGAAAAAAAACAAATAAGATAGAGTTACATACTATAGATGTACGAAGTATAGGTTATAAAAGGTTATGTCCGAGTGAGTTCATAGCCTATACCATTCTTCGCATCAAAATATCATTTAATAGCAGCTTCTAAAATGAATTAAGTAAAAAAGAAACAAATTTTTCTTTACTTCAACTGAAAGTAAGGAGCATCATTAACTTAAAATTTGTTTTAAGTTTCAAATCAACCCTCTTACGATATTACAGAATTTGAACTTTAGCTTAAAGAGCTAGATGTTAGGATGCCAATTCTTCTCATCAAAAGATCATTTAATATCTGATTCTAAAATGAATTAAATAAAAAAGGAAACAATTTTTTGTTATTTCAATTGAAAGTAAGGAGCATCATTATCTTAAAAGACCCATTTGTTTCAGGAGTCGTTCTTAAAGAATTGGGACAGAATTCAAACTTTAGCGTAAAGAGCTAGGTGGTACATGTGGTGCACGTAGGAAAAAAAAACAACAGAAAAACACACATCCATGATACGTTCTTTACACATATAGATATAGATGGCAGCACACAATTGAAACATACAAGGTTCCACATTCTTCTCATCAAAAGATCATTTAATAGCTGATTCTAAAATGAATTAAATACAAAAGAAACAATTTTTTCGTCATTTCAATTGAAAGTAAGGAGCATCATTATCTTAAAAGACCCATTTGTTTCAGGGGTCGTTCTTAAAGAATTGGGACAGAATTCAAACTTTAGCGTAAAGAGCTAGGTGCTACGTGTGGTGAACATAGGAAAAAAATCAAATAAAGACACATCCATGATACGTTCTTTCATAGGTTAGGTTACGTGCCTGGGCACGTAACCTAACCTATGGTTTTGATGTTTCCATGCAAAACTGTGGAATTTTGTATGTTTCAATTGTGTGCTGCCATCTATATCTATACGTGTAAAGAATGTATCATGGATGTGTGTTTATTTGTTTTTTTCCTACTTGCACCACACGTAGCACCTAGCACCTAGGATCTAAGATTTAGATCCTCCCACGCCGGTTCTCACACAAGGCATAAACAGTGCCTCTCCAAAATGACTTCTCCAGTGCTGAAGACCAAAGATCCTTCATTAACGATCTGGACAGTGTAACAGTCCTATCCAAATGCTGGCCTGTTATTTCCTCTCGTCACCCACGCCTTCTGATATCAGGAGAACTAAAAAAAACCATCATGAGGCAGTATGCACAAAATGACCTATGCATAAAATGCGAATCTAGTAGCCCTATGGACAACTTGCAATTTTATTGGCCACATACAACTGTTTTGTTTTTTCACAAATGAAAGCTTTGGTAACCTTGTCGGTCACCGAGGAAGCCACTAAAACAGTTATTCTCAAACCCTTGGATTTGTATTTTGAGCTCCTCAGTTTACATCCAGGATTCACATCCATACATCAAAATTGAGAGAATAGAAACACCAAAAAAATTAACACAAGCAGTTTCTGGTCTTTTTTCTTTTTTTTTGCATATTTATTTTAATTTCTGTTTTTTTTGGGTTTCATTTATTCTTTAATAGGAATTTTTATGCATTTTAAGTTAGAGTTAATTTTTTTTAAATAAATTTTTGTCAACTGAAAGTAAAGAGCTAAATTACAAAAACGAACAGAAATTATTTCGTATATGAGGGGGGGGGGTGGTAAAGTCTTAAAGTTAAATAAAAATACTTCTAATTCAAATTCAGTTAAATAAAATTCAACTTCTAATTATGTTTTAAAATCACCCTTAGAAAATTGTGACAAAATTTAAACGTTAGTGTAAATAGTGAGGGTTGAGGAAGGGTCAGCCCGCCGTTATATTCGGAATAATCTCTGTTTGTTTTAAGTTCTAATGCTGCTCCTCACTTTCAATTGAAAAAAAAACACCTTTTCTGTTTAACTTCTTATGGTTTCTCAAAACTTACCAGGATATTCTTATACTCACCCCCCCCCCCCCTGTGTAAGATGTCGCCCGGATAATTCTACCCAGAACCTTTCCTTCGCAAGGAAAAATATCCTTGTGAAAAGTTTCCCTCCAAAAAATTTCGTATATTTACTAACAACAAATAGTGTATGTGGACAAAGGGAAAATCGCCCTTTGAAAAAAAATAAACCCGTTTAATTTGACATTACTTGACGTATGACTTAACTCCCACCCAGCACAAAATCACCACAATACATACAAAAATCCGAAATTCGATTGCGTCCAAGATAGGATTACTTATCCAATAAAAATGAATATCAATTTACTTTACTAACAACCCATAACCATGGGCACCCATAAACTGAATTCTAGGGAGGGGCTTACCTGCTCTAATTGGCACTTTCAAAGCTATTTAATAGAAATCTTAAAACAAAAATATAAAAATAAGGCAGTGTCATTCAGCCAGGAGGGGGCTAGCGGCCCCTTATGCCCCTCATATGGGTGCTTATGCCCATAATTGCATATAAACCCTTATAGCCAACACAGCTACTCACGCCCGTTGGACTCCCCACAACACAACTCTAGGAGAGCTAAAATCACTTATAATTTCCTGTTCACGTCAAAGTCAACAAATTTTAAATTGTAATCACAGTAATCAGTCCTGAGGCTAAGAAGACTGCTTTCAAACTAAAAACAGTGTGCAACTTACATATTTCACAATTCATTTTCCGCCACCGCTTATGCTGAAGTATTTCTGAACTTGTTGATAGCAAACATAGGCTTTTAATGTAACACATAAAGTTAAAAAAAAATATGTCGTACGTGTATACTTCACAAACACAAATACAAAAACAACTAAGATAACCAAAATACGAATTGGTATCAAACACCATTTTTGGCGTTTGATAACCGCGAAAAGTGGTAGTTTGTGACTTTTGAAGTCAGTACTTATATCTATCAGCTGTAAATGGGTACCTTGATAAATTTGGGGAAGGTAAATAGGAAGGATGTGAGAAAGCACAGGATGGCTGGCCCCCACTCCCCCATTGCACTTCCTGGCTGAAGGCCCTGAGACGGAAATCAGCACCGCCGGTTCAGATCACAAGGGTCTAGTGCCGCATCCTTTAATTTATATATTTTACTTATATCTATGGGGAATAAATGAGAATACGATCGTCTTAAAACAATGCACAGTATATAACCTGAATTTTTCAAAAATATTTTTCAGTAATTCCAACTTGGGTTGGGTTACGTTATTTGTGGAACGTTTGCATACTATATTTTGGACTTTGCAGTCTACAGGCCTAGAAATCTTTAAATGCAAATTATGGTGAAAATTGGAAGTTATTTATGAAGATATGGACTGTATACTGTGTTTGTTATACGAGGCTCACCATGTGGCCTGGGCATAACGCAGAGCAAAACGGTTTGGTTCGGGCTAATTCGCTAAAGAGTATCTATCGAATATTACTGCTGATATTTTCAAAGTTGAAAAACGTTGTTTTGATTGACTTTTTAAAATGGAGAACATTAACTTTTCTAATCAGGTATAACTATGTTTGAATGGCTGCTTTCTATAAACCTTTCTCTGATATAGAGAAAAAAAATACATGAACCAGGTGATATAACCCAGGGATCAGCTCAGATTCTAATTCAAGGAAATGTTTAAGTTTTTTTTTGGTAAATTTTTTCTTATTCATATTATTGACTTGCAAATAAAGTAAACATACCACTCGATGCCTTTTTAGTTAAATTCTGCTTTAGCCACTTTTAGCTATCTCGGAAAGGGGTTGGGTTAGGAAAATGAAACTTTCAGGGATGGGTCTACAGGCTAAAGTATGTCCTGGGATGGCATTTTGAAGTACCTACCTCCACTCCTTCTCAAGGGTCCTGAAATTTGCCTAATTGACAGGGTAAATATATACCAAATCATATTAGGCCTTTTGAGTTAGGAATAAAGTGAATACACCATTTGATGCATTTTTTTATGCTGATTACGAATATAATAGGCCTAATCATTTCTATTGGAAATGAATTTTAGCCCCCCCCCCACTATATATGCCAATTCAAGGTATATATTTCTAGGAAAATATATACCAAATTTATTATTGAGTTAGGAATAAAGTGAATACACCGTTTGATGCCTTTTTTTTATGCTGATTACAAATATAATAATCATTTCTATTGGAAATAAATTTCAGCCCCCCCTATATCTGCCAATTCAGAGTATATATTTCTGCATTAGGGGGGGGGGGGCAAATTTTGTTTCTGATGTAAATGGGAGGTTAGTTTAAACTTTACCCCCCCCCCCCCCAATGTAGAAATATATACCCTGAATTGGCATATATAGGGGGGGGGGGCTAAAACTCATTTCCAATAGAAATGATTATTATATTGTAATCAGGATAAAAAAAGGCATTGAATGGTGTATTCACTTTATTCCTAACTCAATAATATGATTGGTATATATTTACCTATTTCTACATTAGGGGGGGGGTGGGGGCAAGTTTTATTTCTGATGTAAATGGGAGGTAAGTTTAAACTTTACCCCCACCCCCCTAATGTAGAAATATATAGCCTACCCTGAATTGACATATGTAGGGGGGGGGGGCTAAAATTGATTTCTGATAGAAATGATTATTATATTTGTAATCAGCATAAAAAAAGGCATTGAATGGTGTATTCACTTTAGTTGTTACTCAATAATATGATTTAGTAAATATTTACCCTTGACAGGTCTATACCTATTGAAATTTTTATAAACAATGTTTTACCTTAATTTTCAGGTATCCATTTCTTTTTCTCTGACTTTAGTTCTGAAAATGCAATTCCTGTTATTTGAGTAGAATTTTAAGCCATATCAATGTTTTTTTTTTCAAAATTTAGGAAATGTATTTGCATATCTTTAAAACCTTATAAATTGTGATTGAGCAAAGTTATGAAGCTTAAAACAAGGGTAAATTTTTACCAAATCATATTTTTGACTTACAAATAAAGTCAATATACCACTTGATGCCTTTTTTTATACTCTTTCCAAATATCATAATCATTTTTGTTGGATATGAATTTTACCCCCACCCCTATATATACCAATTCAGGGTATATATTTGCACATTAGGGGGGATGGAGGCAAATTTTATTTCTGATGTAAAAGGGAGGTAAGTTTAAACTTTACCCCAACCCCCCTAATGTGCAAATATATGCCCTGAATTGGTATATAGGGGTGGGGGTAAAATTCATTTCCAACAAAAATGATTATTATATTTAGAAAGAGCATAAAAAAAGGCATCAAGTGGTATATTCACTTTATTTGTAAGTCAATAATATGATTTGGTAAAAATTTACCAAAACAAGTTTGTTGTACTTCATTTAAGCAGAAGATCTATTTTGCAAGGTTTCACTTTTATAACACACTGATTTTTAAAGGTCATCAAAGGTCAGGACCCTCTAGGGAGAGAAGGAGTGGAGGTAGGTACTTCAAAATATCTTCCTGGGCATATTTTAGCCTGTAGACCCGTCTCTAAAAGTTTCATCTTCCTAACCTAACCCCTTTCCAAGATAGCCAAAAGTAGCTAAAGTAGAATTTTACTACCTTTTTTTATGCTTTTTCCAAATATAATAATCAATTTTGTCAGAAATGAATTTTATCCCACCCCTATATATACCTGGGTGGGGGTGGGGTTAAATTTTATTTCTGATGTAAATGAGAGGTAAGTTTAAACTTTCCCCCCACCCCCCTGATTTGCAAATATATACCCTGAATTGGTATATATAGGGGTGGGGGGTAAAATTCATTTCTGACAAAAACAATTATTATATTTGGAAAGAGCAAAAAAGGCATCAAGTGGTATGTTTACTTTAGTCATAAGTCAATAATATGAATAACAAAAAAAATTATGTTTTTTTTTAGTAAATCTGCACAAAAATTCCTCCTTAAAGTAAGAATTTTAATAGGCTATCAAAAGTAGGGCCATTGTTTTTTTTATTAAATCTGCAAAAAAAATTCTCCTTAAAAGTAAAAACTATAATATCAAAAGTAGGGCCATTGATTTACCCTCTCAGCACTTCCTAAGTCCAATGTTTCACTCCTTCCTATTCTCTAATTAGGCCAAATATAGCCCTAGGTTAGGTACAAAAGTTCACAAGAAAATGCAGTATCTATCTAATGCATGAACACTTTGAAAGAAAACATGGAAAAATTTTGGTATATATTGAGCAGTTCATATTATTGACCTATAAATCAAGTGAACATATCACTAGATGCCATTTTGGTAAATTTTTCACAGTTCATGTTATTGACTTACAAATAAAGTAAATATACCACTTGATGCCTTTCTTATGCTCTCTCTGAATATTATAATCATTTTTTTCAGAAATGAATTTTACCCCCACCCCTATATGTACCAATTCAGGGTATATATTTGCACATAAGGGGTGGGGTGGGGGTAAAGTTTAAACTTACCTCTCATTTATAACAGATATAAAATTTACCCCCAATCCCCCCTAATGTGCAAATATATACCCTGAATTGGTATATATATGGGTAGGAGTAAAATTCATTTCCAACAAAAATGATTGTTATATTTGGAATATCATGAAAAAAGGCATTGAGTGGTATGTTTATTTTATTTGTAAGTCAATAATATGAACTGAAAAAAAATTACCACCATTTTTTATGCTCTTTCTGAATATAATAAATGGTTTTCTTGCAAATTCAATTTTAAGCTCTCATATACCCTGAAAGTACCAACTTAGTAATGTAAGCTGCTGTTACACTCTTTTTACAATATACATGCTCAGTAATTGTTTTGATTTAGCTCAACATCTACCTAAACATTCCTTGAAAGCTTCACACTTAGCTTCAGTAGTAGCAACAGCTGTAGTAGTAGTGTTAGCATTAGTAGCAGTATGCACATTGCAGCTCTGTTTTTTTCAAGATCTCCATTAATGCACAATGACAATTTCAACTAGATACCATAAACTATTCATTGGTTTATTGCTGGTATATCCTCTTGTTAACCTGTATGTGCATAGTGTTTTTTGATTTAGTTCAACACTGTTTCAACATTCTCCAAAATTTTCACCTTAATGCCCATAGCTTTAGTAGCAGTAGTAATAGTAGTAGGGGAATTAGCAGTAGTAGTAGCAATAAAATTCTACTTTAGCTACTTTTGGCTATCTTGGAAAGGGGCTAGGTTAGGAAAATGAAACTTTCAGGGATGGGTCTACAGGCTAAAATATGTCTTGGGAAGGTATTTTGAAGTACACACCTCCACTCCTTCTCCCTCTAGAGGGTTCTGAAATTTGCTTACATGACATGTCTATACCTATTGAAAATTTGACAAAACAACCTTTTACCTTAATTTTCAGTTATCAGTTTCTTTTTCTCTAGTTTTAGTGCTGAAAATGCAATTTCTGTTATTTGAGTAGAATTTTAAGCAATATCTATGTTTTTTTCAAAATTTAGGAAACAAATTTGCATATTTTTAAAACCTTATAAATTGGGATTGAGCAAAGTTGTGAAGCTCAAAAAAAATTTGCTGTACTTCATTTAAGCAGAAGATGTATTTTGCAGGTTTCACTTTTATAACACACGGATTTTTAAAGGTCATCAAAGATCAGGACCCTCTAGAGAGAGAAGGATTGGAGGTAGGTACTTCAAAATACCTTCCTGGGACATCCTCCTCCTCAAAATTTCCTGAAAGTTTGTGCTTAATACACTCAGTTATTCCTGAGTTACTCTTTTTGGTAACCCATATGCACATAACACATTTTGATTTAGTTCAACAATCTGCTCAACATTTTCTGAAAGGTTTGACTGAATGTCATTCTTCTGTTTGGACACTAAAGGTCAAACACCCCCCCCCCCCCTTTCTCACTGACAAGTACTATATGTAAATAGTGAGGCAAGTTGCATAACTTACAGTACTTGCCCCAAGGGCTTGGGGAAGGGAGGGGGGGGGGCGGACATCCCCAGAGACATAGTTGCTAAACCTTTCAAATATGCTGAATAAAATGGCTATCTCAAAATTTTGATTCAATATGTTTGGGGAATTAATAGGCATAGAAGGGGGTTGGTTGCCCTCTAATCACTTTTGATTCTTAATAAGGTCACTTAGACTTCCAATTTCATCTTCCAATCAAATGAGCTTTCAAAGTTTGTAGAACAACTCCTTCTATACGACGCCTCTTTGTGAAAAAAAGAACATTTTGCCCTAATTGCCCTTTACTGAGGCAGTGTTATTGTGCTGCCTATGATTCTACAATGGTTTAGCTATTGAGAGCATTTCTTCTAAAGTATTACACTGGGAAAAACCCTTGTCTTGTCTAGGGGACCAAAATTTTGACTCTCTCATACATAAGGATACCAATGACATGAGGGTTTTGCTTTTCTGCCCTTCTGTTTTGGAATGTCTTCTGTTGGCTTATAGAAAATAAGAGTCAGAACAGTCAATGAGCAATTAAAATGAAATGATTACTCTGGGATTAGTCAAAAGAAAACAAATTGCTATAATTGACACATATAACTTGTTCCCTAGGAGAATTTCAATGAAGAGGGCTATTATAAAACTGTTGCCATTCTGTTAATTCTGCAAAGTATTTTCAATGATCACCAGCTGATCTCAAGTTGGGATACATTTGATAAGTGATATAGCTTGGATTGTATCAGACTGAAGTTTTTTTTAGGTTAATCCTACTGATATAAGGGTTGATCAGGGCGAATATGATAGTGATTATGAAATCCTTGACCTGGACCAAGCCAGAGCATCTGTATTTCAACCCCAGCCTTTGGCTTTTCAGGACATATATGCTGATGAAACAGATGATATAGATCTTGAGCCTGAGAAAAACAAGGAAGATAAAATTGAAGATGACTATTCTGACAAAGATGGTAATTTCTAATTTTGATTGTTTTTATTTTTATAATTTAAGGTGAATCTCCATGATTTAGATACAAAAGTATTTTCCTATCCTAAAAAATACTCTTTATAACCCCAAGGGATAAGTACTTTTTTGTGATATTCCTGTTCTTTAACTCCAGAACATGGAGTAAAAAAAAAAGAATATGTTCATGGAATTTTTTGGAGATAGGTTTGCCTAAATTAAAAAATCAATCATCACCCCCACTAACTCTTAGAAGTCGCAATTTTTAGATGATAAAAGTAAATTAAGATATGTAGGGTATTCAGTTTGACACATCTAAGTAATCTAAATTAAAGTGTCATGCTGATTTTTTTTTCTTTGAAAATTAATTTTATTGTTTTATTTTGGATATATTTTTTTAACCTCTGGGTTATAGCTTATCTGACAAAGTTTATTACACACCCTGAATTACTTATGAAAGATTTAATGCTCCAGTAATATTTTATTTCTTTATTTTGTAAGAAACTTTTCTGTTCTCTCTTAGTCTTCCTTGACTGTGCCCAAGCATGCTAATCAAAAACCCATGGCATTGGCTATCAAAGGGGTTGGCATCAGTGACAATTGTGACCTGAAGATTATTCAAACTAAATGTTAATTGGGAATCATTGGGGTTGCAGCAGTAGCTATAGGAGAATTACAGTTTCCGACCTTGAAAAAAAAAAAAAATTGCCTTTTTACATTGGTAGGCCTTAGCACTGATGTGTGTCTTGTTTTCTACCAGGGCTAGTGGGTTACCAGAACATCATTGAGATATATTTAATGACTAATTTAAAAGTTATTGCTCATATCTGTGTGCTTTTTAAAAGTACATCATCTGCAAGTGCCACGTGGCACCATATGGCTCTGAAAACAGCACTTTTTTTGCCGTTTCTCAAGCAGAAAAGCTTGGAAGTATAAAACAGGTACCATTGCAATTTTTATGGTCCAAAACCCTTCACTGGAGGTTTACAATCACCCCTCTCTTATACTACCCCTCCCAGCCTCCTTAGTAAGTTTCATAGATTTTCTGCTCACCAGCAGGCTACTGCAACATTAGCAGGACTAGAAGGCTACCACACCATCGTAGAGAGATATTTAATGGCTAATTTTAAAGCTATTGCTCATATCTACTTGTTTTTCATAAATTCCACCATCTGCAATTTCCATATGGCACTTTTGGTACTATTTCTCAAGCGGTGGGGCTAGCAGACTACCAGAAACATAGTAGAGAGATATTTAGTAGCTCATATAAAAGCTATTGCTCCATAGCAATAGCTTTTCCATCATCATTCAATTCCACCATCTACAAGTGCCAAACTGTATCAAAGATGGAACTTTTGGTACCATTTTAACTCAACCTTGCAAGGATTCTGGCCTGCAGAGGTTGGTGGAGCATGACGGTCCCAAGTCCGTAAAATGAGGAGGGTTGGGCGATGGGCTTGCGACCTATCCCGTAAAATTCCAAATTGCAAAAGAAACATCGATTATAGCCTCGGATACCCCACTACACCATTTGACGACAACCTCACATGCCCACGGACACAATTTATGACAGCAAAAACTAATACAAAATTTGAATTTTGGAATGTAAGGACACTAAACCAGCTGACAAAACCTGAACAAGTACTCAGAGAGATGAAGAAGTATAAGCTAGATCTCCTTGCTCTAAGCAAAGTCAGGTGGATTGGATCTGGACATGAACAACTAGGAGAGGGTTACTCACTAATTTATAGCGGAAATGAATCCTGGCAGCAGGCTGGAGTTGGGATAATGCTGTCTGACCAGACCAGTAAAGCACTAGTTGAATGGAAGCCAGTCAGTGAGAGATGCTTACTTGCAAGATTTGTAACCAACCATCTGAAAATTTCAATCATTGCATGTTATGCTCCTACTAATGATGCAGACAATACTTATAATGAGTCATTCTACCAAGCTCTTCAGTCATTGACATCAGAAGTCCCTTCTTTGTGTGGTTGGGGACTTCAATGCAAAGGTGGGAGCAGAAAGAGACTACGGTCCACAAGTCCTAGGGAGACATGGTCTTGGTGAAATGAATGAAAACGGAGCCCTCCTGGTAGATTATGCTCTGAGTAATATGGTCAGCACAACTCAGTTTGAACATAAAACCATCCACAAACAGTCATGGATCTCGCCAGACGGCAGAACGAAGAACTAAATAGATCATTTCCTAATCTCAAGGAGATGGCGGACAAGTCTTCTGGACGTGCATGGCTTCAGAAGGGCAGATGCCCAGTCGGACCACAACCTGATGGTAGCAAAATTGAAAGTCAAGCTGAAAGTGCCCAAAAACGCAAAGTCGAATCCTACGAAGCTTTATGATGTGGATAAGTTACATGTCTGAGAAACTTGAAGAAAATTTTGTATGGAGTTGAAGAACTCATTTGCTCCACTTGAAATAGAAAACAGCACAGACAGTCCGGAAACAACGTGGCAAAAAATGAAGATAACTTACAATCAAGTTTCTAGGGATGTGCTCGGGTATAAGAAGAAACCGAAAGAAAGATGGATATCACAGGAAACTTGGAAACTAATCGACGAGTGCAATGGCTTGAGACAGCAAATTTTCTCTGCTAGCGGTGACAGAACTTCGGTCTTCGCAAATGTCCTATATAGAATGAAGGACAAAGAAATCAAGAAGTCGGCAAAAGCTGACAAGCGGAGGTGTGTAGAAGAGAAGGCTAGACTAGCAGAGGAAGCAGCTAGAAAAGGAGACTCCAAAGCAGTTGAAATGATAGGAAAGCTTCCCAGCAGATCATTCGGAAAGGTTTTAAATAGACCAAGACCAACTGACCAAGAAAGCATCCCTTCTATGTCCTTTCTTAACCTTAAGACTAACGAAAGATCCCCCAACATCTGCATAAATACTTGTTGCAGTGAAGAAACTCAAGAATGGAAGATTGCCTGGTGAAGACTGCATAACTTCGGAAATGATCAAGGCATCAATGAGGGCATGCCTCTCAGTGTGGATAACACTGATTGCAATAGTCTGGCAGTTTGAAAAGGTCCCTGGTGACTGGACCAAAGGGATAATTGTTAAGATATTTAAGAAAGGTGATGCTCTTAACTGCGATAACTGGCGAGGTATAAACCTAATATCAGTACCAAGTAAGGTTGTAGCGCTTGTAATAGTCGAACGACTAAAAAAAGCACTTGATCCGTATCTGAGAGAAGAGCAACATGGCTTTTGGACAGGTAGATCTTGTTCAGATCTCATATTCACGCTCAGGACTCTGATAGAAGAAACAAATGAGTGGTCCAACAAAGTATACATGCTCTTCATTGATTTTGAAAAGGCCTTCGATTCCGTGGACCGTGATACACTCTGGGAAATTCTACAGTATTATGGTGTCCCCAAGAAAATAATAAGTTTGATCATGGCCTTTTACGAAAAATCGGAATGTTGCATAAAGACAGAAAATGGAACAACTAGCTACTTCAAAATTATGTCAGGAGTACGACAGGGATGCGTTTTATCACCCTTTTTATTTGTAACTTTAATGGATTGTGTTTTGAGAGAAGCGGCTGGCTTCGGAAAAACAGTCGGAAATAAAATCCTCTCGAACCCTGACTTTGCGGATGATGTGGCACTTCTGGAAATGACAAAGCAGTGACTCCAGGAGCTCCTTAATAAAGTGAGCGTTAAAGCGGAGAAAGTTGGCCTAAACATCAACATAGACAAGACTAAATCTATGACAACATGAGGCTCGCCAGTCGAGCTCCTGCACAAAAAATCGTAGAGTCGAACAAGTCCATGAATTTAAATATCTTGGAAGCTGGGTCGATTACACAGGAAAAGTGCAAAATGGGGTCAAGAGAAGAATTGGCATGGCAAACGCTGCTTTCAACAAACTTAAGCCAGTATGGAAATCAAAGAAGTACTCGCTTGCACTAAAGCTGCAACTTCTTAATAGCAACGTTTTGTCCGTGCTATTGTAAGTAGAGATGGGGGCGCTACTCCTACGAGAACACCATATATGGGCATAGAGTCATTAGGGAGAATGATTGCCTAATCGGTGACCAGAGCCAAAAACACACCTGGAGAAAGAGGTCATTGACCGATTAGGCAATCATTCTCCCTAATGACTCTATGCCCATATATGGTGTTTCTCGTAGGAGTAGCGCCCCCATCTCTACTATTGTATGCCAGTGAGTGCTGGAAACTAGATGTTGGGACAGAGAAAAGACTCACAGCTTTCGAAAACAATTGATTGAGACGCGTGCTGAATATCGGTTGGCGTCAAAGAGTCAGCAACATTGAGGTCCGCAGAAGAACTGGCCAGCCGCTTATTACTGAAGTGATTAAGAAGAAGAGATGTAGCTGTCTTGGCCACGTCCTTCGGATGGAGGACTCAAGAATCCCGAACCAGGTTCAACATTGGCAGCCGCGTAAGCGTCGACAGAGGGGAGGACCGAGAAACATGCTCAGACGCACGTACGATCGTGATCTACGCAGTGCTCACACATCACTACAACCCCAGTGGGAGGATGTACTTGCCGCAGCGCCAATACGTAACGTTTACCGGGGCTTCGTCGATTCCCTATGCGCCCCAGATGGCTCAGGAGGACCTAAGTTCCTAAGTAAGTTTCAAGTTGAAAAGCTTGGAAATATAAAACGGGTATCATTGTAATATTTATAGTCCAAAACCCTTTTGCTGGAGATTTAAAATCACCTCTCCCAAATACTTCCCCTCCCAGCCTTCTTAGTAAGTTTCATAAATTGTCTAATCACCAGCCGCCTACTGCAAGATTAGCAGGGCTAACAGGGGTACCATACCATCATAGAGATATCTTTAAGGGTTCATTTAAAAGCTATTGCTCAGATCTACATGTTCTTTTTTTTTATATAAATTCTGCCATTAGTAAGTGCCTTATAGAAACAAAAACGGTATTGTTGGTGCAATTCATGTCTTTTTGTTGCTTCTGTACAAGCCAGATCATATTATTTCTTTTTTTTTGGGGGGGGGGGTCAAACCGGGTAACCTTCCCCTCTCCTCTGGATACTGCCCTTTGAGAATTTGAATTTTTTTTAAAGAATTGTGGCAGAAATTTGCAATAATGCAATTTCACATTGCATTAGTGCAATTTCACATTATGCAATTTCACATTGCATTATAAAAATCACATAAATTTCGATATAATATATTAACTATACATCTAAAATTCTTTTAACATCCTTCTGTTTTCTAAAATCTGTCTAAATATCATACAGGACAATATTTCACAGACTATTGAACCTTTATCTGCAATTTCCATAAAAGACCAATTTATAATTGGCATCCTTCCTATGTTTGTGAACCCATTGTGCACATAGCAAACCTGTCTATGATCAATAGAGTCTTCCCAGAAATATTTAAATCAGCAATTGTTATTCCCGATTCATAAAAAGGCGATCCGTCTGAGATAAGTAATTATCGTCCAATCTCACTTCTCCCTGTTATATCCTAAGAGCTGGAGAGAATTATCTTCCGATGTCTTTCTCCCTTTTTATTTGGGATTAATCCTTCAGATTTGTTGATTTCTTCTCATCAATATGGCTTCCATTCCAGATTTTCAACTGCTCATGCACTAATCGACGCCACACAGTTTATACGTTCCCAACTTGACCTTAAAAATACTGTATTGGGCTTATTTCTGGATTTTTCTAAGGCCTTTGATATGGTTGATCACAGTGTTTTATTAAGTAAACTCAAGAACATAGGGATTCGTGGAATTCCTTTCTCATAGTTTGGCTCTTATCTCTCTGGTAGAGTACAGAGTGTGAGTCTAGGCGGCGTGACCTTGCATCCCCTACCTGTCCAGAGGGGCGTCCCACAGGGCTCTCTTCTTGGTCCAATACTTTTCTCCTTTATATTAATGATTCGGTTACGGACTGGGTCCATCAGTGCACACAGTACTTTTTGCGACGATAGCAAACTTTTTCATCACCGCGCCTAATTTACCATTTGTCGTCACCTCTGCTCAAATCCCTTCTGAATAGGAGTACAGGAGTGGTGTCTCGTTAACTGCATGACCATTAACAGCAGGAAAAGTCAGGTTGTATTATTTCTAACCCCTTACAAAAAAATGAAGCGCAGCAAGCACTTGGGCTAAAATATTCCACCAATCTCCTCCCGCAGGTTGAAGTTGCCAAAGCTTCTTGATGTCCACATAGACTCCTCCCTATCATTTGCAACACATGTTTCCTACATCAGAGCCATAATCTTGCGACAGGTAAGTATGATTAATTGTGTGAATAATTTTCTTCTTCCTGATATCCTTGTCACCCTTTATTACTCTTTTATTACCCATATATCTCATACTGCGGGTCTGTTTGGGGCCACATTTATCCTTCAGTTACCAATAAATTAAAATCTGCCCAAAACCGTGCCGTAAAAGTAGTTTTTTGGCTGCCCTGACTATATCCCACCCAGGACTTGTACTCCAATTTTGGTATTATCCCTTTTGAACAAATCATTAAAAAATTAAATCTATCCCTTGCATACTCCGCTTACCATAAAAATCTTCCTCCCCAATTATTATCTTATTTTAATTGTAATAATTCTGAAGGCCTCTGTCTCCATTCATCCAACCGTTTCTTTATTGTCCCCAAGTGTGTTCTCTAGCTCCGCCCAGCGATCCCCATTTATAAAATCTATACTTCAATGGAATATAATACCTCCAGTATCGAGCTATCCACAAGTTTTCGCACGCTGTATAACAATGTTACTAAAACTTTGATATTATAATTCTCTAAATTTTTAATCAATTAGCTTTAATTTACCCGTGTTTTCTCTTTCTTTTTTCTTTTTTCTCATCTTCTTCATTTTCAGTTTTTTGTTGTTATGGTCCTCAACAAGTTTGCTTCCAGGATCCTTATTATTATTGGTGTTATGTTTCATTTTCATTGGAATGAATTGAGTTGAATTGAATAACTCCTCAAAACATGATGCCAATCAGATTGTTAAAATTCTAAATATCCCATAGCAATGAAACTTAATCTGGAAACGGATACCCAAAAATTTTCTATTTTTGGTAGAGTTCGGGGGGGGGGGGGAGGGGACTCAGAAACATCTTCTAAAAGTATAAATTAGGCTCTAAATTTGTTCCTGAAGTTTTCTTTTATCTACCCAAAATCACTTTTGATGAATCATTAAAGTAATTCAACTAGAATTACGGAATTTCCTATTTTTTCTACATCTGGGGGACGGGATTCAGAAACATCTTCTCAAAGTGTAAATTAGAATCTAATTTCAGTGCTAAAGTTTTCATTAATCTAGCTCTCAGCACTTTAGAAAACTTTAATAATATAGGCTAACCTCAACTTTTGTGATCTAATTTACGATGTTTAAATACCAGCTTGAAATTCAAAATATCGGATTGCGGAAACAATGTATATTCACCCTCAATAACGTAGTTGACATCTGATAGCCGCTTTGTATCCTTAACCAGTTCTCTCATTGAGAGCCAAAGAGAAGTTTCCAATTGTCATAATATAGCAAACCGGATTTTATTATAGCCTTTGTTTATGTAGGATAAACAGATGAATGCACAAAAATTAATTTTAATTAAAAACCAACAAAGATTAATTTAAAAAAAAGCTTCTTGAAGGAAGTAAAGAGTGAAGTTGAAACTTAAAACGAACAAAAATTATTGCTTCACAGCCTATCTAACATATAACAATAAAATCACCTTTGCTGAGGTTAAGTATGAGGTCTTATGACTGCTCCTTATCTGATGAGGCAAAGTCTGTCTTGCGAGTTCTTTTGTCCGCTGTCTGGGCCAACTACCCACCCAGCCGGTATTTACCAAGTTTTCTAACCGAAAAAACAGCCTCGGAACTGACTCCTTTCCAGTAGACGACCAAATGCGAGCCCCAAGACAATTCTTACGGATACGTTTACTGTTACCCACTACAATGTACGTGGTCTCCGATCCAAGTTGGATCACCTACAGCACATGTTGAATGAGGTCTCCCCTTCTGTCATGCGTTTATCCGAGACCAACCTGAACTCTAGCGTCATTGATAGTGAGATCAGTATTTCTGGTTACACTCTGCTCAGGCTGGATCACAAAAACCCGAGAAGCTCGACTTTTGGTGGAGGTGGTGTTGCTATGTACCTTAAAAATAACATCCCTTTTTTGGCACTTTCGATTCCTAGCGATAAGGAGGTCCTTTGGGTTAAAGTAAACCTATCAAACAAATCGTTTGTTACTGGTACAGTCGATAACCCACCAAATATGAAAATCATCGAACATCTGGAAGATTGCTTGGAATTGTGTAGCAAAAGTTCCCTAAACCAGGTATAATAATCCAAGGAGACTTCAACATTCATCATGGCCCGTGGCTGAAAAGTCGTACGACTGATACGGAGGGCTTAGCTCTGCTAGACCTGAGTCTTGCTTATGGTCTAGAACAACTTGTTGAATTTGACACTTATATTGGCCCTCATGGATAATCCAGGCTTAAATTCTTCTTAACTGATCATTCGGATTCCTTTAGTGTTGAAAGATATCCTTTTGCCTGCGACCATGTGGCAGTTATAGCTCGTGGAAATCTCGAAATACCTCCACCTGTAAAGCACGAGCGGATCATCAGGCAGTATCACCGCACAGACTGGGATGATCTGCGAAACTTCTTATCTGCAAAGCCGTGGAGCAAATTTTTAAAAGGAACCCCACATAAAGCAGCGGCACTTTACGAAAAAGTGATTACAGAGGCTATTGAGCAATTCGTCCCATCAAAAACAGTAAAAGTCTCATCTCGAGATAAGCCATGGTTCAATGCTGGTTGTAGAAAGGCAATCAGGGCCAGAAAGAATGCTCACAAGAAATGGCGTTCAAGTCAATCCGACGAAGACCGGGCTGCTTTTATTAGCGCTCGAAACGAATCTGTTAAAGCTGTGCGTCAAGCTAGAGCCGATTACAAGCACAAGTTTGTAGACAAACTGAAAAGTGCCCCTGCAAAGTGGTGGTGGAGGGTCGTCAAAGAAGCCCTACCGTCATCTAAGTCAGCATCAATTCCCTCGCTTCATGTTGAAGGGACGATGATCCAGCCAGGCCAGGAAAAGGCAGATGTTCTTGCACAAGCCTTTTAAAAAGTCTCCCAACTTGATGAGGACGGAGTCTCCCCTCCTCCCCTTTCCGCCACGAACAAATGCAAAAATCACCAGCGTTAACATAACTACTAGGAAGGTGCTCAGAACGCTAAGCCAGCTGGATGTCACCAAAGCATCAGGACCTGACAAGATTCCCAATCTCATCCTTAAAAGATGTGCCCCTGAACTTGCTGGTCCCTTCGCCTCTCTCTATAGAAAATGCATTGCAGCGGGATTATTCCTGAAAGCCTGGAAAACTGCTCATGTGGTCCCTGTTCCAAAGGCAGAGTCTTACCTTACTAATGTAGGATCATATCGTCCAATAAGTCTGCTGTCCTGCGTAGGTAAAGTTTATGAAAGCGTGATTAATAAGACCCTCTACCAATACCTTGTGTCACATCTGTTGTTGATAGACACGCAATATGGTTTTCGCAGAAAACGGTCTACGTTAGACTGTTTGATTACACAGTATCAAGAGTGGGTTGAGCTCCTTTCTCAGGGACATGATATTCACCTTCTCTCCTTTGACATTGAAAAAGCCTCTGATCGTGTATTGCACAAGGGACTTCTTTGTAAACTGAAAGCCTATGGAATTCATGGTTGACTATTTGACGTGCTTGCTGACTTTCTTCGTCAACGATCGTTGCAAGTTGTCCTCAATGGCTTCATATCAAAAGAACACCCAGTTTTATCAGGAGTACCACAAGGAAGTATTCTTGGACCAACTCTTTTCTTGGTGTTCATAAACGATCGGGGGACAACCTTGTGAAAAAACCTCACCACTTTGCGGATGACACAACAACAAAAACATCAATCGCAAAAGACGAAGATCCCAGTGAACCCCACAAGGAGCTTCAGGCTGGCCTGGTGAAAATTGAGGCGTGGACAGATGCATGGCTTGTAAGTTTTAACACACCGAAAACGAAAGAGCTCCTAATCTCTATGGCGCGTAATATGAGGGCTCATCCTGATTTCGGCTTCAAAGGAGAGGTAATAACGCGAGTTGATACACTGCGCCTACTTGGAGTTAATTTCTCTTCGGATCTCTCATGGACTGAGCATCTCAGTAAAATTAGATCCTCTTGCAACAAGAAATTAGGAGTTATCCTAAGATGGAAAAGTCTTCTCCCTGATGATTCTATTCAGCCACTTTTCAATTCGTGCATCAGACCTGTCATAGAATATGCATGCCCTCTCTTTGCTGGTGCACCAAAAAGCCACATCGCTCCACTCCAACATATTCAAGATAGAGCAGTGCGTACAACAACCTCTGGCCACACGAAAGCTAAAACCCCACAGCTGATCCAGGAACGTTTCGATGTGGCGTCCATTTCCGTTTTCTATAAGGACTTGTATAACCCTCCATCAGAGGAGCTATCGAAGCTCCTTCCTGATAAAGCAAAGCCCTTGCGATCAACTCGTCGAAGTACAGCTCGTCAGGACTACCTTGAGCAGGTACTCCCCGCCAAGAATATCTGAAAACGAGTTTCGCCCGGCGATCGGTTGCCACATGGAATAGATTGCCGGCAGAGGTAATCCCGAAAAATCCTTCCCTTGACGCGTTCAAGAGAAGGTATAACAAGTACCTCAGTGTTAGAAAATGAAGTAACTACCAGGACTAGCGGGAATTCATCATCGTGATGGAGCCGTGAAGCCTGTAATAATAATAAAAAAAGGGTATTGATTTAGGAATCAAAAGTGGGCACGTAACCTGACAACAACAAACTAATTTCTAATAATTTTCATAGCCTAATCAGTAACTGTCAATATACAATAAAATTATCTTAAAAACTTAAGTATAGAAATAAATGTTATTTTAATAATGGAAAAGTCACTGAGCAGGTTACAAAAATAATATGTTAGTTTATCAGGTAACATCTTTGTCTCATCAGCTAAAATACCAATTGTGAGTAATGTACAATTTTAAATTATAGGCAACGCTATAGCGTTGCCTATAGTAAGGGCCATACGGCTCCAATGTTTATTATTTATTTATTATTATTATTTTTTTCCATAGGCACTTCATATGGAAGGGGTCGTCGTAGAAACTTCAAAGGGGGCTCGTTCGATTGGAAATTGAGAGTTCTATTGCCCTTTTTAATAATCGAAAATGATTGGAGGGCAACTAGCCCCCCCACGCCCATCATTCCCCAAACATATCCTATCAAAATTGAGATATAGCCATTTTGTTCAGCGTAGTTGATTTCCTGATAGAACATATATTTTTGAGGAGGACAATCCCCCACAACCCTCAGGGCAAGGGTTTTAAGTTATGCCTGGGGGCATATAATGTTTTGATAGAAGGCGTTGTCGTAGAAACTTCAAAAAAGGCTCATTTGATTAGAAAAGTCGAAGGTCTAGTGCCCTTTTTAATAGTCGAAGTGATGGAGGGCAACTAGCCCCCCCGCCCTCATTCCCCCACATCCATCAAATTGAGATAGCCATTTGTTCACGTAGTTGATTTCGTAGAAACTGTTTTGGAGAACACTCCCCCAACCCTAGGGCAAGGTTTAGTTAGCCTGGGGCATAGGTTTTTAGAAGGCGTTGTGAGAAACTTCAAAAAGGCTCATTCGATTGAAATTCAAGGCTAGTGCCTTTTTAATAGTCGAAAGTGATTGGAGGGCAACTAGCCCCCCCCCCCCCACGCCCATCATTCCCCCAAACACATCCAATCAAAATTTTGAGATAGCCATTTTGTTCAGCGTAGTTGATTTTTAGATAGAAAATATGTTTTTGAGGAGGACACTCCCCCACAACCCTTAAGGCAAAGGTTTTAAGTTATACCCTGGGGGCATATAAGGTTTTTATAGAAGGCGGTGTCGTAGAAACTTCAAAAAAGGCTCATTCGATTGGAAATTCAAAGGGCTAGTGCCTGTTTTAATAGTCGAAAGTGATTTGAGGGCAACTATCCCCCCTCTCACGCCCACCTTTTCCCCAAACACATCCAATCAAAATTTTGAGACAACAATTTTATTAAACGTAGTTTTAATACCTGGAAATTAGGTCTTTGAGGATAACAACTCCCCCACAGCCCTCAGGGCAAGGGTTGTAATTTAAGGATTCTCCGAATCCTTCCCATTATTTCTTATGGAAGGGATGCTCGTATAAACTTTAGAGAGGGCTCATTTGATTGGAAATCGAAAGTTCTTGTTCACTTTTTAAGAGTCAAAAAAGGTTGGAGAGGAACTAGCCCCACCCCATCCTCCACACCCTAAATGCATCATATAAAAATTTTTAGATAAACATTTTGTTAAAATAGTTCGAAGTTCTGATAACAAGAATTCGGTGTCAGGGCCCGGGGGTAGGCGTTGTAAGTTATGCCCTGGGGGCATATAAACAATCATTAAATAAACAATCAATGCAAACAAACATACAATAGATATTAATGTAAATTAATAAATAAATTTAGTTTTTTAAATTAATTTTCTTATGTTACTAAGTTTTAGACAATAGAAAACTAAAGGTCATAAAGGCAATAAGGTTTCGATGTTTTATTGTTTTTTAGTTGTGCGCTAAGATTAGTGAAAACAGGACCACCAACGGGAAGGTTGTGCACAGCCAGCCCCGTCCGCCCGCCCTTATAGTTTATTTTAGTATATTATAGTTTATTATTTTAAGTATATAAAATACTTAAAATTACAGCCATACTTAAAATAAGGTTAAAATACATACTTTGCGATAAATGCTAAATTATTTTGGCACAAAAAAACCGAAAAATGGTCTAATCAAAACGATCCTGTTCTTTCTGCATCAACAAATGGAATAGCCTAACTACTGTTTTTAGAAGCTATTATTTCGATCCATTCATTGTTGCGTGAAAAAATCACGTTTGATTTATCAGAGGCATGTAATTAAGCTGTCTATAGCAAAGGCCATAAGGCTTCAATGTTTTATTATTATTAATTTAAAAAAACCTTACATAAAAATAAGTTTTCTAAGAAAAGCATAGAGCCATATTGAACTCAGGACCAGCAGAAATTAATTCCTATTATAGTTGAAACTCAAAAAGACCAGAAATTACTGTTAAAGAATAAACAAAACCCCGAACGAACAGAAATTAAAATTAACTATCTTACAAACATAAAGATAACCGGTGCAAACATAAATAAATGAATAAATCTTATATAGCTTCATTATTTTTTTATTGTTTTCCCCCCAGAGGTGCTTTGTATGCAAGGGTTAAAAATACCATTTTGTTAAAAATAGTTGAAAGGTTAAGTAACAAAACTCTGGCGTCGACAAAACCCCCCAGGGCCCGGGGGGCAGGAAGGGATTCTCGTATAAACTTCAGAGAGGGCTCATTTGATTGGAAATTGGAAGTTCTAGTCCATCTTTTAAGAGTCAAAAGTGATCGAAGGGCAAATAACCCCCCCCCCCCACACACCCTTTTCCCCTACCCTTCCTTTGAACTAATTCTGTTTATACCTGAAGGCCCAATGAGAGTTAAAATGTTTTGGTATTAACACACATTTATTAGGCATCTGCTCTCCTCCCTAACAAGGAAAGAAACAGAGAGTGTAAGGCAGTGGCGGATCCAGGGAAGGGGTGAGGGGGGCACCCCCCTTAACATAGTCTAAAGTAATGTAATTTACTTAATTAACACAGGATTGCGTTAATTAAACTTGCTCCTAACGCAAGTTTATAGGATCAACCTATTTTGCCTTCCCTCTAAAAAATCCTGGATCCGCCCCTGGTGTAAGGGCACTATAAATTTTAATTTGTAATTCAATGAACCCCGTTCCAAAGTTTATGCGACCACCTCTTCCACATAAAGTGCCCCTGGAAAAATAAATAAGTATTTATTCATTGAACCCTTATGGCTCTTTACTTAGGTAACGCTATAGCATTGCTTCTGACCTAATAAATAAAAAAACAAGTTTTTTAAACTGAAAGTAAGGAGCGACGTTAAAACTTAAAACGAACAGAAATTATTCCGTATATGAAAGGGGTTGTCCCCTCCTCAACGCCTCGCTCTTTACGCTAAAGTTTTTTATTGTTTTAAAAAATAAAGCTGTGAGACAGAGTCAAACTTTAGCGTAAAGAGCGAGGCGTTGAGGAGGGGACAGCCCCTTTCATATACGGAATAATTTCTGTTCGTTTTAAGTTTTAATATCGCTCCTTACTTTCGGTTTAAAAAACTTGTTTTTTTTATTTAATTTCTGATCCTTTTTTAGTTAATGCAGCTTTTATTTTGGCTCGCCGTCATTGAATAAGTAAACAAAATTTTCATAAAAATTTTACTTTTCTTTTGCTAAATGGCTGTCTCTAAATTTGGTTCTGACGTAATTTACAAATTAACTGACGTAACGAACTTTTATATTCGTATATTTTTCTTCTGGCAAAAGATACAAAGTTGCAGATTTTTGCAGATATGAGCTTGAAACCTATGTTATAGGGTTTTCTGATGCGCTGAATCTGACGGTGTGATTTTCATTAATTTTTTTTTCACTTTTAGGGGATGTTTCCCCCCTCTTTAAAAAATCAGGTAAATTTTCTCAGGCTCGTAGCCTTTGATGAGTAATACTAAACTTAATAAAATTCATATATTTAGAATCAGCATTATAAGCCCATTCTTTTGATACATTTATTGACATCAAAGTTCCGTTTTTTAAAAGTTTCGATTACTATTGAGCCGTATCGCTTGTTTTTTTTTATTGTTTTTTTTATTACGTATATGTTATTACGTATATGATGGGGTTCTCACCTTAGTCAATACCACGCTCTTTACGTTAAAAGTTAAAAAATTTTTTAATTCACAAACCCCTGAATCACTAAGGCCGTTTAATTAGAATAGATAGCTCTTTTGAAAGCACTAAAAAAATAACTGTAGCGTAAAGAGCGAGGTATTGACTTGGGGGAGAACCCCCTCATATGCGCAATAATTTCTATTCATTTTAAGTTCTAATGTTGCTTCTTACTTTCAGTTGAAAAATCTTGTTTTTTTAAATTTAATTTCTGATCGTTTTTTAAATAATGCTTGGAAATCCGGCGCCCCCTTCATAGAAATGTCCCTTACCCCAAAGAAACATCCTCCACGGAAAGATTCTCCCGAGTAACCCCTCCTCCAGCCCCCCCCCCCCCCACCAGAAAAAAATTCTCCCTGAAAATGTCTGTATACTTCCCAATAACCAATACAATATGTAAGCAATGGGCAAAGTTCATAACTTGCAGCCCTTCCCTGGGAACTGTGGGGGATTAAGTCATCGTAAAAGACATATTTATTAGATTTTCGACTATGCTGAACAAAATGGCTATCTCAAAATTTTAATTGGGTGACTTTGAGAAAAAAATGAGCGTGGGAGGGGGCCTAGTTGCCCTCCATTTTTTGGTCACTTAAAAAGGGCAAAAGAACTTTTAATTTCCGTTCCAATGAGCCCTCTTACGATATTCTAGGACCACTGGGTCAATACGATTACCCCTAGGGAAAAAAAAAACAAAAACAAAAAAACAAACAAATAAACATGCACCCGTGATCTTTCTTCTGGCAAAAAATGCAAAATTCCACATTTTTGTAGATAGGAGCCTGAAACCTCTACAGTAGGGTTCTCTGATACGCTGAATATGATGGTGTGAATTTCATTAAGGTTCTATAACTTTTAGGGGGTCTTTCCCCCTTTTTTCGAAAATCAGCCAAATTTTCTCAGGCGCGTAACTTTTGATGGGTATAATTAAACTTGATGAAACTTATATATTTGAAATCAGAATTAAAATCTGATTCTTTTGATGTATCTATTGGTACCAAAATTCCGTTTTTTAGAGTTTCGGTTACCATTGAGCCGGGTCGCTCCTTACTTACAGTTCGTTACCACGAACTGTTTGAAAAGTTGAGTAGAAATTTCAGTTTCCATTTTTATGAATATCCGAAATTATCTGAGGGGAAAATGTTTGGGGGAGCATATTCTACGGCTGGGGAAATTTCTGCTGGGTGGAATTTAACGCGGGGGAATTATCAACAGGAAAAGAAAATGTTCTTTGAGGGGGGAGGAATTTCCCAGGGGTGGGTTTTCCAAATGTGAATTATTCAGGGAGGGGGCGACTAAACCCATTCGATAATATTCTAAATTTTACATCTGAAAGTAACGGGAATAAAGAATCAACGGAAATGTCAGAGATATCACTTCAGGTTCCTTTAGACGATTTTGTTCGCGTCTTTTGAAAAAAGACATTTTCAAAAGACAGATTAATTTCATTTGCATTACTTTCTCTGTGGATACTCAATTATGCATGTGAGGGGGGAGACTTCCCCCCACCACTGTCTCCGCTAAGGTTTCAGTTTTTATCTCAAGGCTTAAAAATGAACGCAATGCGATAAAAGTATAACTCAAAATAACATATATAGAATAATATATGCACATAACACGGAATAATTGATCAAAATTGCATATTATGAGTTAAGGCTCACCCAAATGATGGGCCAGGGAGCTCACCATTCCACAATCTATGAAAACAATCCTGCAATAACTGAAAATATAAAGTATTTTTGAGTATTTTAACGTCTTCCACAACTCAAACGGCCCAATATTCTACAGCCCAACGAGTCTGTCGAATCTCCTAAATCGGGAACGGAGGAGATAAGTGAAGTTCTGCCCCGTATTGGATGAGTCTCCAACCTCCCCCTCCCCCTCTCCTACTGTCTAGGCTAAAGTTTTCTTCTTTATGCCAACTACGCCGCCCCCACCCCTTAGACTTTAATAAGGTAAAGTTTTGTATGGGAAGAATTCATAGTAAATCTATTATAATTATCCAATTATAAGGTTAAAATACATACTCTGTGATAGATGCAAAATGGCTTTGGCACATAAAATCCTATTAAGGTCAATTCCAAATAGGCAAGCTGTCTATTGTTCATATATAAAGTTTTTATCAAAGAGGTAATCGTATAGACTTTGAAAAAAGCCTAATTCGTTTTAAATTGAAAGTTCTAGATCCGTTTTTTAAAGTCAAGAATAATCGGACAGTAAGCAACCTCCCCCCTTGCTATAAAAACTTGAAACTTTTTGCAATCAAAAACGAACAAAAATTAATTAAAAAAAACTTTCCGAAAAATAAGTTTTTCAAAGAAAAGTAAATGCCATTTTAAACTTAAGCTCAGGAGATACAAATACCTGTTAAAATTCAAACTCAAAACGACCAGAAATTATTATTAAAGAATAAATAAAACTCAAAACGAACAGAAATTAAATAAACAATCATAGCAAAAAAACAGACAACAAGTAATATTATAAATGAATAAATAGATCTTAAAGCGAGTAATGCTTAGATTGAATATGAAAATCAAGCTTAAAACGAAAAAAAATATTTTGCTATTAAAATATAAATGAAACTTAAATCGAACAGAAATTAAATAAACAATCAATGCGAACAAACATACTATATATATTAAAACATACTATATATATTAATGTAAATGAATAAATAAATCTTAAAACGAGTGAAACTTAAATTGAATATGCAAATCAAGTTTGAATCGAATAAAAATAACTACAAACAAGAGTTTGGGTATCGCCTCACTGCAGAAGCCTAAAACCTACTGCGTCATTGGCGCTTTACTGAAAACGAACTATATTACAAATGTTTTCTTTTGTACTTAATATTGAAAATAAAAGTAAAATTTTGAACTGATGACCTTTCAGGAATTAATATCATTATACACTAAATATTCAGTTTAATTTATCAGTTCTTTCCAAGATTGGTCAAGACAAATAAAGTTTCACTACAAACAAAATTTGGATACTGCCCCCTTCTTTAACTGTAAAAACCTAAAGCCTTCTGCGTCATTGGCGCTTCACTGAAAACGAATTACTCGTATATTACAAATTTATTCTTTTCCAGTTCTTACAGCATTGAAAATGAAAATAAAAATTACAGTGAAAAAAAATCTTGAACTGATGGATCTTTCAACAATTAATATCATTGTATATCTAATATTCAATTTGATTTTATTTATACTTTCCAAGACTGTTCAAGACTCATATAGTTTTCAGTAAGGCGCCAATGACGCAGTAGGTTTTAGGCTTCTGCAGTGAGGCGATACCCAAACTCTTGTTTGTAGTCATTTTTATTCGATTCATACTTGATTTGCATATTCAATTTAAGTTTCAGTCGTTTTAAGATTTATTTATTCATTTACATTAATATATATTGTATGTTTGTTCGCATTGATTGTTTATTTAATTTCTGTTCGTTTTAAGTTTCATTTATACTTTAATAGCAAAATATTTTTTTTTCGTTTTAAGCTTGATTTTCATGTTCAATCTAAGCATTACTGACTTTAAGATCTATTTATTCATTTATATTATTACTTGTTGTCTGTTTTTCGCTATGATTGTTTATTTAATTTCTGTTCGTTTTGGGTTTCATTTATTCTTTAATAGTAATTTCTGGTCGTTTTGAGTTTGAATTGTAACAGGTATTTGTATCTCCTGAGCTTAAGTTTAAAATGGCCTTTACATTTCATTGAAAAACTTATTTTCCGGAAAGTTTTTTTTTTAATTAATTGTAAGAAACATGCTGATGTCAAGCTTAGAATGAACTGAAAGTAAGGGAGTTTTAATTATAGTTAATCAACTTTTGAATCATATATCTTTTAAGATTTCAACTATGATGACTTTGTCGAAAATTATGAGGAACAAGAAAATGAGGACATGTATGCAAAAGAGGACGAAGCCATTGAATATAGACCGAAATTTGTAATCCCCAAACAATTCACAAAACGAAGACCAGTTAGAAACTTGGACGAAAACCTTACCGTAAGCCCCATACCATTTCTAATATTCTTATTCTAGTTAGGTGTTTGGTTTATATTGTAGATGAATGCCAACCAGAAAGGGGGGAAGAGATAGAAGAAAATAATGGTTATATCCATAGAAAAGACAGAGCTAAAAACAAAGAGAGAAAAAGATAACTAACACAAAAAGGAAGAAGAAAGAAAACGAAGAGACAGGCAGTTTGTCAGATGATACCAATAGCAAAATAAACATTAGATAACCACAGAATATTCAAAAGAAATTTTCAAGCAACAAAGTCACTTGAGTCGACAATGCTGCTCATTTCATAAGTAAAATGTGTCTTAAATGAAAATGGCAAAAAATAAATTGGTATAGAGTTTAGATCTAATATGTTTTCAGTGTTTCAGTTTGGAGAAAGGTAATCTATAGGTTTGATGTTTTTTTTCCAAAAACATAAAAGATTTACTCTCGCCTACACAAACAGGACTTCCAAGATTAAACATGTTCGAAATAAAAGACTTTATGTCTCTGATGATGTTAATTTCAAGTCCTAAATAGGTGCCGGCACAGAATTCTGACCACTTTGTTGTAGAGAATTTATTTAAATAACTAATAGCAATGCTGTAGGTACGACGTGATCAAAGAATGTATAGGGTTTGAAGGAGATAATAAGGAATGTAAAACTCATTCTATAATGAACATAAATCTAGAAATTTTAATTCTTAAGACATTAAAATGGGATACAAAAGAAAGAGTTGGATCTAAAATTACTCCTAATAATCTTTTCTGTTTTTATCAACTATTGCTTTTGTCGGACTTAATATGGCACAATGCTAATAATGTCGCGTGAATACAATTGAAGGTGCAGTGTCACTATCATTATTATTTTAAACATGTAAATTTCCAAAAAAATTGTTACTGAAAGCAAATACAACGAATTGAGCCTTTTCGGTCTCTAACCATTTTGAGACAAAAAAAAGTGACTTTTTATGGAATAGAACATATTTATTCACTTCTATAGCTTAAAGCTAGCATGAATAATTCGAACAACAAATAAAAATTTCAGGGTAGTAACTGCTACTTTACAGTCAACTCATCTAGATAAAAAGCAAAGTTAAGATTGAATTTTTACGCTCTAATTGCAAATAAGATGCTGCGCATAAAGGTTCCGTTGTTGAAGCTTGACTTACTTGGAGTATGAGTCTATTAGCATTTTTTCTAGCTGGCTTAGTATTGTGTTTAATTCACAATTTATCTTGGCAGAGATAATGAAGGTGAGATTGGTATTTCATGTGGGAATTTCGCTCCAAAGTTCATGGTAAGTTTGTGCTGTCTTCCGATGAAGGCAGATGAAATGATTTAACTCAATGTCTATGAGTTGTGAAGGAAGAAGCAAATATAAAATTATTTTTTTTTTTTTAATATTGTTTATTGTAGAGGTCTGATCCTTGGTGGACATCGATGCCAAACCAGACAAGTGTAATCTTTTGAGGATTGAACGTAAGAACAATAATTAGTTCTTAAATTAATCATTGTCACGATTGCATTTGAATGTTTTAAGTGAGGAATTAATGCAGAAATAAAGTTAAATAAGTTTTCAAGCATAAAACTATGACAAATTACCATCAATATACAAATGAAACCGAAAACGATCTGAAATTACATTAACTGAGTCAACGTTGTAACCTGATCGAGGCAGAATGGCTTCAGCGCTTAAGAAGCCAAAAGATTATTCAGCTTTTCAATCCATTTATTTGACTCATAATCCATGTACCCACCCATCCAAAGTTCTATGGTACAACTATTATTAAAATTTTATCCAATACAAAAACAGCAAGCGAAAATCTTGATTCTTAAAAAAATATTTTTTTTTTTGAAAATGTTCCTTTTATTTACCAATAAAGAAGATTATGTCAATTGAAAACAAGACAATTGAAAAAAAATTACCGCTAAAAAAGTTTCATAGGCAGCGCAATAGCGCTGCCTAAGTAAAGAACGATGTTGGTATGATGTATTATTTATTTTTTGGTTTAGACCAGGGCACTTCGTATCGAAGTACTTGTCGTAGAAACTTCGGAAAGGGCTCATTCGTTTGGAAGTTGGAGTGGCTAGTGCCCTTTTTAATAGTCGAAAGTGATTGGAATGCAACTAACACCCCTTCCACGCCCACCATTTCTCCAACACATCCAATAAAAATTTTGAGATAGCCATTTTGTTCAACGCAGTTGATTTCCAGATGGAAATTATGGTTTTGAGAAGGACAATCCCCCCACAGCCCTCAGGGCAAGGGTTTTAAGATAGCCATTTTGTTCAACGTAGTTGAAAGTTTTGGAAATTATGTATTTGAGGATGACAAACCCCCAGGGCAAATGTTGTAAGATATGCCCTGGTGGAATATTGGTTTTTATAGATAGCGTTGTCGTAGAAACTTCAAAGTGATTGGGAGCCAAAAGTGATTGGAAGGCAACTAACACCCCTTCCAAGCCCACAATTTCCCCAAACACATCCAATAAAAATTTTGAGATAGCCACTTTGTTCCACGCAGTTGAAAGTTCTGGAAATTATGTCTTAGAGCAGGACACTCCCCCCCCCCCCAGAGTCTTCAGGGCAAGGGTCATAATATATGTCCTGGGGGCATATAAGGTTTTTATTGAAAGCTTTGTCTTAGAGAATTGAAAAAAGGGTTTATTCAATTGGAAATTCAAACGGCTAGTTGCCTTTTTAATAGTCGAAAGTGATTGGAGGGCAACTAACCCCCTCTCACGCTCATCTTTCCCCCGAACACATCCAATCAAAAGCTTTGGATAGCCATTTTGTTCAACGTAGTTAAAAGTTTGGGAAATTAGGTCTTTTAGGATGACAACAGCCCTCAGGGCAAGGGTTGTATGTTTTGTCCTCGGGGCACATAAGGTTTTTATAGAAAGCGGTGTTGTAGGAACTTCAAAAAGGGCTCATTTGATTGGAAATTGAAATGGCTAGTGCCCTTTTTAAGAGTTGAAAATGATTGGAGGGCAACTAACCCCCTCTCACGCCCACCATTTCCCCAAACACATACAATCAACATTTTGAGATAGCCATTCTTTTCAACGTAGTTGAAAATTCTGGAAATCATGTCTTTGTGGTTTACAATCCCCCCCCCCACAGCCCTCAGGGCAAGGGTTGTAACTTATGCCCTGGGGGCATATAATTTTTTCTATAGAAAGCGATGTTGTAGAAACTTCAAAAAGGGCTCATTTGATTGGAAATTGAAAGGACTAGTGCCCTTTTTAATAGTCGAAAGGGATTGAAGGGCAACTAACCCGCATTTCACGTCCACCATTTCCCCAAACGCATCCAATCAAAGTTTTGAGATAGCCATTTTGTTCAACGTAGTTGAAAGTTTTGGAAATTATGTAGTTGAGGGTGACAGACCCCCCAGAGCCCCCAGGGCAAAGGTTGTAAGTTATACCATGGGGCAATATAAGGTTATTATAGATAGCATTGTCGTAGAAACTTCAAAAGGGGCTCATTCAATTGGAAATTTGGAGGACTAGTGCCCTTTTTATCAGTCGAAAGTGATTGGAGGGTAACTAACCCCCCTCTCACGCCCACATTCACAGATCAAATCAAAATTTTGAGGAAGCCATTTTGTTGAACGTAGTTGAAAGTTCTGGAAATTAGGTCTTTGAGGATGACAACTCCCCCCCACAACCCTCATGGCTAAGGTTGTAAGCTATGCCCTGGGGGCATATAATGTTTTTTATAGAAAGCGTTGTCATAAAAATTTCAAAAAGGGCACATTCAATTGGAAATTGAAAGGGCTATTGCCCTTTTTAATAGTCAAAAGTATTCGAAGGGAGAATTCCCCCCACGCCCATAATTTCCCCAAACAGTTCCGATCAACATTTTGATATGGGCATTTTGTTCAACGTCGTTAAAAGGTCTGGAAATTATGTCTTTGAGGATGACAATCCTCCCCCCCCCCATAGCCCTCAGAACAAGGGTCGTAAGTTATGCCCTCGGGGCACATAATGTTTTTATAGAAATTTTTGTCGTAGTAGCTTCAAAAAGGGTTCATTTGATTGAAAATTGAGAAGACTAGTTCCTTTTTTATTAGTCGAAAGTGATCAAAGGGCAAATGCTCCCCAACCCACGCCCATAATTTCCCCAATTACTTTCAATCAAAATTTTGATATAGGAATTTTGTTCAGCGTATCAGAACGGTCTGGAAATTATGTGTTTGAGGATAACGAAAGCGTGGTCATATAAACTTCGGAGGGGGCTCATTGGATTGGTAATCAGACGCTCTAGTGTTCTTTTTAAGAGTCAAAGTGATGAGAGGGTAGCTACCCTCCCCCCTTGACACATACACGTCGTATTGTCCGGGAATGCATCTAATAAAAATTTTGAAATAGCTATTCTATTAAAAATTGTCTAAGTATCATATAACAAGGCCTTTTGGGATGAAACAATCCTCAGAGATTAGGGGCAAGGGTTGTAAGCTATACCCAGGGGGTACTTATGGAAGGGATGGTTGTTTAACTTTACAAGAGGCTCAGTCTTTCTCCCTGAAAAAGACTATGCCAATATAAAACCAGCAGAAATTAATTAAAAAACTTTTTCAACAAAATAAGTTTTTTATAAAAAAAGGTAAAGAACTCCAATGAACAAGAATAGAATCAAATAATCTAACAAGAATACAACTACCACAAATCAGTATCAATAAATAAATGAAACCCAAAACAAACAGAAATTAAAATAAACAAGAGTCAAACTCAAATCGAGCAGAAATTAATATGAGTAGGGTTCTAAACCCCAAGGTTTCTAAAAGTCAGAATATAATTTTTACTTTACTGAAAAAATTCTTTTAAATGTTTTCACTTTTCTAACTTTAAGAAATCAAAAATCAATTAAGATTTTAAAGAATAAATATCAGCATATGTAGACTATATTAAACTGACAGTGCATATTTTTTTCAGTAAAGTACAAATTATATTCCGGTTTTTAAAGCTTGGGGTTTAGAACCCTACTCATATTAATTTCTGCTCGTTCTGAGTTTGACTCTGTTATTTATTATAGACTCTGTTATTTATTTTTATTTCTGTTTGTTTTGGGTTTCATTTATTTATTGATACTGATTTGTGGTAGTTGTATTTTTCTAGATTATTTGATTCTATTTTTGTTCATATTGGTTTAATGGAGTTCTTTACTTTAAAAAAAAAAAGCTTAGTTTGTTGAAATTTTTTTTAATTAATTACAAAAGAAAGTGAAGAGGGACATTAAACTAAAGACGATCAGATAACTACAGCCAAATAGTTATTCAACCTTAAAACAAACATAAATCACTCTCAATAAGTAAATGAAAGCCAAAACGCATAGAAGTCATATTATTGTAATTTCTGTTTGTTTTAGGTTTCATTTATTTATTAATTGTGATGTCCCTTATTTTTGTGCTTGAATTATTTGTTGACTTTATTTCTGCTCATCTTTCGTTTAATCTAGCTCTTTGCTTTTCTTTGAGAAACTTCTTTTGTGGAAAGTTCTTTTTTTAATTCATACTAATGAAAGGGGTACCCAGATAATTTCACTGCCTTTCCATGACGATAAATAAAAGTTCAAATAGGGATAAAATCCTTTTAATGAACAGTTTTTCACAAACAGCGATAGAAATTTACAAAAAATACCAGATATCTCGAGATTTCGGTATAAAATACTGTCTATTAAAAGGATTTTATCCCTATTTGAACTTTTATTTAAAGGCATAACCGTTAAATTTTTTTTTAATAAGTTCAAAACATTCTTCCCAGCCTATACTTTTTTCTTTCTTTTTCTTATCATTCATTGGAAGGAAGGGTCATTTTAGCCAATCTAACGTTTTCTCACTCCGTATCAAACATAGACTCTTCAATAGTACTGTTCTGCCGATTCGGACATGTACATCCGATTCATGACACATTAATGCTGAGCAAGTGCGTCGGACCCTGGCTTTTGAAAATAGATTTCTCCGAAGAATCCTTAACATATATTTGACAAATCGAGTCTCAAACATTGCAATCCGAAAAATTACCAATCAACTTATTATTAATGGCATCATTTGCCGACGTCGATGGTAATATCTAGGCCATATCTTGAGAATGACGGACCCTAGAACTCCCAAGGCAGCTTTTCAGTGACAATCTACAGGATTAGGTACGAGAGTTTACCCTGTCTCTGCTACATGATTGGGAAAATATATTTGTGGCAACAGAAACCACAAAGCGGAGACTCCTTTTCGATACCCTGGATGCCTCTGAAGGCAAAAAAGAGTCTAAGGGCTAATACGAGGTTTGTTATATTAAATCCAGTAAATCAGTCCAATTTTTTATATAAAATTTATAGCTAACAAAAGAATCCTAAATGAAAAAAAAACTTGGTCCTTGTACAATTAAGTAGTTTCTGTAAATTTGTTGGTTCTGTAACTCCCTCCCATTAACCCCTCTAAAGGCCAGAGCGTGATTGTTCTTTACTTTTCTTCGAAAAAACTTTTTTGGAAACCCTTTTGAATTAAGTTTTGTTTGTTTTTTATTGATATAGTTTTATTATTAGTAAAAATAATAAAACTATGTTATACTTTAGTAGTATAAAACTTTATATGTATATATATTAGTAGTATATATGGAGATTAGGAATTAAGAAAATTGGGCCTAGTTTCCAGCTGACAAGTTTTAAGCGAGCAAAAAACAAGTTTTTGACTGATTTTTATTGGTCCCGTGCCCCAATTAGTTTTTTTTCAAGTTGTTCAGAACAAAAAGGTTTTTAGACCCTATCTTGAGGGAAACAAGATTTTGTCTTCTTCTATTTCTTTTCTTAAATTAGAATACTATTGGCTCAAGAGATTAAAAATATAAGTTTTGAGTTGACCAGAAAGACAAATTTTGGACCCCATTTTTTGAGGACAATTGTTCTAATTTTTATTAGACTCCTCTTCACCTTGGTACTTGGGGCTACGAGCTGACTAGAGACAGCAAAGTTTTCAGCCTATTTCCGAGTCTCTTAGAACCCTCTTCCTGCAAACGATTTGTAACCCCCCTTAGCTCTGATACCAATCATTGAAAGCCAATTGGGAAAAAGAAGGAGTTTTGGAATACAATTTTGAGGGTTATGTGCCACCAAAGGAAAGTGTCCTTGTAAATTAGGGTCCATTTGGTCAGGGATTTAAGATTTAAAGTTTTAAGTTGTTCAGAAAAAAAGTTATTGGCACTTTTTATGGCCCTATTTTCTGGCACAGTGATATTTTTTCTGCAAATTGGGTTAATTTTGACAACAAGGATTTTCTGATATAAGTTTTAAGCAAATCGAAAAGAATGTTTTCTGGTTCCAGGTTTTTGATTCCGGTTCAAGTAAATTCAGTCTCCTGTTTTGCATACAAGTCCAGTGGACATTGTTCGTCACGAGTAAACCAAAAAATTTCGACCATTCCTTAGTTTTATGGCTATCTACCTTAGTTCTGCCCTAGGATGGATCGACCATGGACTATCATCAAGGGAAAATGACATCATTTTTATACAATCCTGAAAAAGGCTTGGCTTTCACTCAGACTATCTGTCTTGGCTTTTTCTCAAATTAGCCACGGCTTGATGACAACTTGATTTTAGTTAAAAAATCAACGGACTAGGTTAATGATCCTGCCTAGTTATTTTTTTTGTTTATGAGAGTTCTCTTGACAGAGGAATTTCAGGTTAAGTCTAAAGTTGTTCGGAGAAAGTACGTCTTTTGACCCCTTTTCGGGGAAATCGATATTTTCTCTTGTGACTCTTTTTCTCTTTTGTGCTGGGGATCCTCTTGACTCAAAGACTGGAGGATTTAATTTTTTAGCCAAGAGGAAATAAAACTTTGTTGTTTTGGATCTCATTTTAGCGGAGATTGTATCGCCAAATTATTATTCTTTTTTTTCAGTATAAGTTCCTTTTGCCCCAGGGACTTATGGCTATAGTTTTTAACTGATCAGGAACAACAAGTTTTTTCGCCCATCTTCTTCCCAGCAAAATATTTGGTAAACTTAGTTTAAGCAGCACTTCTTGAAACTTGCAAGCCAATCGATATAAAACAGTTCTTTTGGACCATTTTTGGGTCCATAAAGTGGAGGGGGTGTAATAACTAAACAAATATTTTTGATACTTTCACATGCCGCATTTTTTTATTTTTTGGGGGGGATACTTTTTTTTGGCTGTGCTATCTTGCGTACTGGAGTCCCAATGGACGAAGAACGGAATATAAGTTTCAAACCGATCGAACAATTAGCTCTTTTTAGGGCTATATTTTAAATTGCTCATAAACCAAATAAGGTTTTTTTTCTGTTTACTATTGTTCCCTTGATACTAGGACTTCAGAAAAAAGTTGTTTGGATCTTTTTGGGCCTCGTTTTTAAGTCGAATTTAATTGTTCTATTTTTCCTTTCGTAATATAAGCTTCAAGCCGATAAAAAAAATGACCCTTTTAGATCCTCATATCTGGGGGGGGGGAGGGGTTCATATCCCAAATAAATTTTTCCTACAACTTTGGGCTGTTTTTTTTCTCGTCCTAGGGACTTTTGCTCTTAAAGTTTAAAGCTCTACATAAAACAATTGTTGGGCCCATTATTAGGCTTAGTTTCCGGGAATAAATTATTTTTCATTATTTTTCCTTCTGCCTTGAGATCCCCCTACCCAAGACTTAAGAACACAAGTTTCTAGTGTTTTGGAAAAATTGCTTTTTTTTGGGCCTCATCTTTTGTTTGGAGGCACGATCTCCTCTTTTTCTTCTAGTACATTAGGTTCTTCTTGACCCGAGTACTTGCGGCTATAAAGTTCAAGCTGATCAAGAATAAGAAGTTACTGGGACATTGCTGGACTCCACAGGCACCCTCCCCACAAATATATGCAGTATTTCTGGCCTTGAGAACGATCATTGACATTTTCTAGCCGATCGGACACTCGAGATCAAGCATGCCCCTTTTTCCTCTATAAAAATTATCTGTAAACAATCGTCAATTTGCATGATGTATAGCACTCGCACCAGGGCTCTGGAGGGGTCAAGTTGTCTCCCGCGGCCCTTTGAATAAACTTTTTGATTTCGACTATTTTGAACCAAGTCATTATCTCAAAGTTTCTTTCCTTCTGATATCATGGGAGGAAGGGGGATGGTGGTTAGGAAAAATGTGAACAGGAGGAGGACTGGTTGCCATCTAATCACTTTTGACCCTTTGAAGGCGCGCTAAAATTCTAGTTTCCAAGTGAATGAGTCCCTTCCAAGTTTTTACGACCCTCATCCATCTCTACGGAAGGGTTGATCGAAAAAAAAAAATCACATTGGATACACATGGTTCATTACTACAGGCAACGCTATAGGACTGTTCCTGATGAACAGTTTTTTTATTTATTTATTTTTTTTTTATATAAATACATCACATTTCTATAGGAATTATTTATCATTTCTTCTAAAGATCTTTAATGAAAAAATTAAGTCGAGTAACTCTTCGTTTTATGAAAAGCAGGAAAGAACGAGGTACGACTTCTAGACTTAACAAAGCCGAACAGAAATTTTGTATATGATAAAGACTGAGATAGAATATATCATTTGACCTAATTTCTTGTGTGTCTATCCTGCGTTTTTTAGATTATAGGAAATGTTTTGAAATGCTAAAATAGGATATCAAGAAATACTAAGAAACACTAAATAGATACTGTTTGAAAATACTAGGAAATACTAAAAGATTCGTTTTTTTCATTGTATAAGTATATTAACAAAAATAAGGGTTTAAATTGTCAAGGATCTCGCTAAACAATCCGAATCTGTCAATGGATCAAGGCCTATCTCAAATTTCTTCTGTGTATGGCTTTATTACCATGATTTACTGCTCCGTGGAGTTTGTTTTTTAGCTTAGGAATGCAGTCGAGGAGTCAATTGATCTTCTAAACCTGGTAAAAGAGCAAAAATCCTTGTCAGGATGCAACGAACGAGGAGCTTTCACTATTTTGTTTATATCAAGTAGGTCTATAACTATAAGAGACTTGTAGCTTACTATAAGGATACCATTATTCTTATAATATTAGCAGTAGTAGTAGTTCCTTAATGGAAAAAAAACTATTTAACAGGGCCTTATCCAGAGGAGTGGTGTTAGGGGATTGATCCCCCCCCGAAATTTTAGTTCGACTCGTAAAAAAACGTAACAAAAGAGTATATAAGTAGTGAGGCCATAATTACTTCTACAACACCAATAGCAGATTAACGTGGGATTTCTACAACATGCCCTGTTTGTACAACATGCCCTTTTACGTCAGGACATCTCTGGCAAGATTCTCAGGATTCCTGGTGACGCAATCTTATTTCAGAATTTCCATATGACTAATCTAACTTCTCTAGTGTGGTCGGGATATTTAGCAAGTAGCAATAATAGGAAATTAACATTGGAAGTCAGATAAGTGGAACTCCTAGTACCTCGCACCTGGGCAATGCGGTCACCTGTTTCTACCGGTCGGCTGGCAAGATTCCCACGACACATCCTCGCACTTTCAATGGTCAGATAGGGAAATTAACATAGGATTTAAAGGGTCATATAGGGAGTCTATAAGTGCAGCTCCTAGTCCCTCGCACCTGGGCAATGCGATCACCTTTTTCCAGGTGTTCCAATATTTCCCCCTAGCAACCACCATTTTGTCGCGATTTGTAGCCATTTTGGCACGTCTGCTGTTTTCTTGTATTATCCTCCTTCTATAAATAGAAGCCCCATATACGAGTCTAGACGTCTATTTTTTTCTGGAAGACACCCAGGATTCTCGTGACCAGGAGCAACATGGATGACGCCATCGGTAGTGGCAAGCTAGACTTCAGGAACCCGTTGGGAATCTCCAATTGTACCCGAGCACGGCACACACGTGGGTGTTGCGTAATGACGGTTCACATATCTTATGTAAGGACGGTGCACACGTTACGTAATAACCGCGCACACCTTGCGTAATGACAGTGCATATCTAACCCAATGGCAGCGTACACATTTTTTTTCTTTCTTTTTTTCTTTAGTTCTTTGTCCTCGATGGGACTCGAAAGGTCAATTTCCTTCCAATGAAACAGTGCCTCAAGCGCCAGGACTAAACTGCTATTCCCAGTATTTTGTCCTGGTCAATATATTCTAGAAATAACCTATTGCGGGGGAGAGAAATTCTTATGTTTCACTTTCTAGAATGAGATGTTTCGTGCACCTGCGATAATTGGCATGCAGACGGAGGATATCTATTTCCAGAAATTAGACCTCTTCACTATGTAATGATTTTTAGGGAGTGATGCCAAATAATATTATTGATTGTTCTTAATGTATTTTTAGTAATAAAAGACGGGAGGGATGCTTAAATTGTGTAAACGCTTAGGTATTTAAGATTCGTCCTTAAATACCTAATGAATAAATAAAATACCTAATGAATAAGAATAAATTTTAAATACACAGACTTTGTAAATAAAATTTCTATTAATTAAAACAAATTTACAACAAGATTAAAACAAAGAAAAAGCAGTTGAGAAACACAACAAACAAAAAATAAAACGTGACAAATCTGATAAGGAATAAAGTATAAGCAAAAAAACACGTTTATAAAGAATAAAGTATAAGCAAAAAAACAACCATGCATTAAAGAAGAATACATCTTAGCAATCATTTTCAGACGGGCAAGAATAATATAAGAGAGTTAAATTTAATTTAAATGTATTAAATTTAAATGTATTTCCGAGAAATTTTAATGCCTCGTTTCTTTGAGCCAATACTATGAATATTTCACACCATCGTGACAATATACGGCTTCCCCCACCCCCTAGCAATCATTTCCAGAGGGCGCGCTGATATTAGAGATAAGTTTAAACCATATCGAGAGGTATTTTTGAAGGCGTTTTAATGAAAACGCATCATTTCTTTGAGTGTATGTTAGATTTTCAGTCCCCCCTTTCCTCCACGGAAAAAATTCTTTTTAACACCTCCACCTTAGCTTTTAAGCTGTAGAACATAATACTCCATGCAATTCACGCCACAGTACCATTATTTGACTGCTCCCGCACCCCCTAGCCATCATTTCCAGAGAGAAATTTAAACCATATTGAGGTATTTTTGAAGGGCTTTTAATGAAAACGCATAATTGCTTTGAGTGCATATTAGATTTTCAGTCCCCCTCCCTCCGCGGAAAAAATTCTTTTTACACCTCCACCTTAACTGTTAAGCTCTAGAACGTGTTACTCCATGCTAGTCACGCCACAGTGCCACACTATTACTGCTCTGCAGCACCCTCTGTCATCACATTATCACCTCTAAGACATTTTTCAGATATTTCTTGTTAAAAATTACACATTCAATCCGGGGATTCAAGTTTTCGCAAGGCAAACTTATCCTGATGCGCCACAAAACACCCCCTCGCCATCTCAGCTTTACACACCTGTCCCACTGCTGGCCACGTGGCACCTCCCCCATCTCCCCTAGGACATCTTCAACCTTTCCCTCCGAAAATAAGCTAATGAATCTAAATTAAACACTTTTTTTTGAACAGTTGAGCTCGGCATTTCATTGCCAGATTGTGATACTTCAAGCAATTCACGCCACAATGCCACACTTATTGCTCTGCGGCACGCTCTGACATCCCCTTCATATTCCTAAGACATTTTTCAGACATTCCTTGTTAAGACTTACACATTATATTCGGGGATTCAAGTATCCCCATGCCAAGCCTATCATGATGCGCCACGAAACACCCCCAAACCATCACAGATTTACACACCTGCCCCATTGCCTTCCACTCGGCACCTCCCTCGTCACACCTAGGACATTTTCAACCTTTTGAAAAAAAATATTGTTGATATTTGTGTAGCTGTGGTGCATGGTTACCTCTAGGGCAACAGTCTAACCGTTGACGGTCTTAGGTATCCGTGAATAAGTTCTAAGGCGAGGGTGGAAGTTAGGACAATTTTTGGAGGTGCCTACCTCACCTGCACAGAGTCTCAGGCAAGTGACTCTAAACTTGAAAAAGTGGAAATTGGCTCAGATTGCTGAACTGAACTGAAGCAATGAATAGACACTATTGGGAAAGTGATTGGAGACGCTGAGCAACCTTGAACAAGTGCTAAATTGAGAGAGAAATTTGGGACAATATTTGGGGGCGCTCACCTGCCCAGAGTCTTCGGCAAGTGGCCCAAAAATTAAAAAAAATTGTGAAAAATTCAAATTGTTTTCAGAATGTGGGGCTAAGCTGTAGTATAAGGAGAAATTCGCCACCAAGCTTCAACTTGCTTCGGCAAAGAGTTGGTGAAAAATTGTCAAGGATGCTTTACCGTCGTCCAAGGGGACCGCAATTCCTTCTCTCGAGTAACGGGACAGTGGTACAAGATCCACAGGGAAAGGCTGAAGCTCTTGCTAAGGCTTTTGCGGAATTCTCGAATCTAGACGATGACGGTAGAGAAGTGCCAAAATTCTCCGACCGAACCGACACTCTCCTGGAACGCGTGAATTTTTCTGCTCCCAAGATCCTTCGCATTCTGTAACATCTGGATGTGACCAAAGCCACGGGTCCTGACAACATACCAAATGTTGTCCTCAAGTCCTGCAGTGCCGAACTAGCTAGACCCTTGTCATTGCTTTTCCGGCTGTGATTTTGCTCCGGAACCTTCCGACGAACATGGAAGTCCGCCCATGTTATACCTAATCTAAAGCCAGAAGGCGATCCAACGAGCGTGGGCTCCTACAGGCCTATTAACCTTCTCTCCTGTGTTGGCAAAGTCTACGAGAGCGTCTCCAATAAAACACTTCATCAGTACCTGGAATCAAATGACCTTCTAGGCGATCGCCAATATGGATTCCGCCGACAACGCTCAACATTAGACTGCCTAGTGGCCCAGTATCAGGAGTGGATAGAACTACTGGCGGTAGGATACGATATTAGGCTACTATCCTTCGACATTGCGAAAGGTTTTGACAGAGTATGGCACCGTGGCCTGCTAAAGAAACTCTATGTGTATGGTATTCGTGGATATCTGTTAAAAGTGATTGAGAGCTTTCTTTCCGATCGTTCACTGCGGGTTGTTCTTGACGGGTTTATTTCCCGCGAATATCCAGTGAAAGCAGGGGTACCCCTGGGCAGTCTCTTGGGACCAACGCTTTTCCTTATCTACATAAACGACATGGGAGACAACCTCGCAAACCCTCTGCATCACTTTGCCGACGATACCACGACACACTCAGCCGTCCCTAAACACGAAGACCCAACACAAGCCTCCCTTTCCCTACAGATGGATCTTTTGAAAATTGGAAAGTGGTCTGATGCATGGATGATCAACTTCAATGCATCGAAAACGAAGGAGCTTCTAATTACCCGATCAAAGGTGCCACGTGAACACCCCAGTTGCATCTTCAAAAATGAAGCTATAAAGAGATCGACGAGCTTCGTCTACTGGGGATTCATTTCCCCACCGATCTCTCTTAGAACAACCACCTTGATCGGGTGAGAACCTCCTGCACAAGAAAGCTGGGAGTTACTCTTCGCTGCAAAAACCTTCTTCCATCAAGCTCGATCATCCCACTCTACAAGTCTTGCATCAGACCCATAGCTAAATATGGATGCCCGCTATATGCTGGTGCTCCGAAAACGCTGTTGGCACCACTTCAGAAGATTCAGAATAGGGCAAATAGGGCGGGCTGCGCCTCTACACAAGAATTGCTCCAGCCTCTAAATGAAAGGTTTGATGTAGCATCGATGGCAGTTTTCTACAAGTACATGAATTCGCCTCCCTCAGACGAGCTCTCTCGAATTGTGCCCCTCTTTCTCCAGCCGACAAGGCAGACACGAAGGCACACAGCTCAGTCCAATTATCTAGAGGAGGATACGCCAAAAACCGAGTACTTGAGGAATAGCTTCATCCGGCGTTGCACTTCTATCTGGAACGATCTTCCTGGGGATATTATCCCTGCAAATCCCTCTGTTGACACCTTAAAAAGAAGGTTCAATAGATATTTAAAATCTCGAGGCCATTGAAAGAGGTAAATGAATAGCGGCATATCAGATACTTTGAAGTACCTGGCGCCGTGAATATTGGAATAAAAAAAAAAGCTTAGGCAACAAATAGGTGCTATTTGAGAGATAAAGATGGCTTTAAACGATTGTTTGCCTGTTATTTCAAGCAAATTTAAGGTCCTATGTCAATTCTAAATTTTTGGTCAACCTTCTTAAGACCGTAGGCGGACGTGCCTTGTTTGCCTCTCATTACAGGCAATCTAACGGTCTTGTGTTAATTTTTGAATTCTTGGTCAGCATACCTGAGACTCTCGGCAGGCATGGCTTTCAAAAAACTAACAAAAAAGTATGTGTCCAATAAGAGAAACTATGCATACTCCTGCCATTTACCCGTGCCCTAGCCATTTAAACATTTGCCTCTCAATTACTTGGACTATCTGTCTTGGCTTTTCTCTGTCTACAGTTAGCTATGTCTTGATGCAACATATGCAACCTGCTGCAAAATACTTGATAACTTCAATTCAATTGCCTCTCAATTACTTGGACTATCTGTCTTGGCTTTTCTCTGTCTACAGTTAGCCATGTCTTGATGCAACCTATGCATCCTACTGCAAAATACTTGATAACTTCAATTCAAAATCAACGGCCTTTTTTGCCTCTCATTACAACATCGGCCTTGTTACTCCTGCCATTTACCCGTGCCCCAGCCATTTAAACATTTGCCTCTCAATTACTTGGACTATCTGTCTTGGATTTTCTCTGTCTACTTTGTCTTGCTGCAACCTATGCAACCTACTGCAAAATACATGATAACTTCAATTCAAAATCAACGGGGTGTGTGAAAACTTGAGTCAATGGGCTGAAGCATAATTTTTAACAAGAAATGTCTGGAAAATGTCTTAAGGAATGATGAAGGGGGTGACATTTTCAAGGTTTTCCCACCAAAAAAAGGCTTGCAAATCTAAATTAAACACTTTTTATTTGAACAGCGGAACGCAACATTTCATTGTTAGAGTGTGATACTCCTCAGAATTCACTCCACAAGGCCACACTATTACTGCTCTTTGGCACTCTCTGACACCCCCTTCATCATTCCTTAAGACATTTTTCAGACATTTCTTGTTAAAAATTATGCTTCAGCCCATTGATTCAAGTTTTCACAAGTTAAACCTATCATGATGCGCCACAAAGCATCCCCCACTCATCACCCCTATGACATTTTCAACCCTTTCCCTCCCAAAACAAACTTCTGAATCTAAATTAAACACGGTTTTTTTTTATTTGAATAGCAAGAACTTGGCATTTCACTGCTAGAATGTGATTCTCCAAGGCAATTCACGCCACAGAGTATTTAAAACATTTATTGAACGAGCCTACTCCTTATTTCCATGGTTTTATAAAAAAAATGTCAACATGATGACACCCTCTGAGACCCGTCATCATCATTTATGCATTTTTCTAACGCTTGAATTCCCCTAATGGACATATTTTCTATTGCTATTGTTTTCCTACAATTCCCAACCTGTGCCACACTATTACTGGTCCTTTGGATCTCTCTGACAACCCTATCCTCATTCCTAAGACATTTTAAAGATATTTTCCTGTTTAAGATCACGCATTAAATCCATTAGTTCCTAAGACATTTTCAGACATTTCTTGTTAAAAATCATACATTCAATCCATTGATTCATGTTTTCGCAACCCAACCCTACGTGATACACCATGTCAATTAACACCACCGTACCACAGCTCTCTGGCACCCCTCTGACATCCCCTCGTCATCCCTAAGATATTTCAATATGTATTTTTTAATAGGGTAATAACCCCGCTTCTAACCCCCGGCTACAACGCTTCCACCTCAAATTCCGCTGGCTTCCACCCCAGTACAACCGGCTCCAGCTCCATCTATGCCCCCTCCGATTCCAACTCCAAATCTGGATCCGGTTGCGTCAGTTCCGGATTCCTCACTTCTAACCCCGATTCCAGAATTCCGATTCCACCAATTCCGCACCAAGTTCCGACATTTCTAAGATTTTGTATTTGGCAACCTCCATGGTAATCTATGGATGTTCATCGACAATAGCTAGTTTATTCTTCGTTTTCGAGCAGTATCATGTGTACATTGGAAGGATAAGCACTCATCTTATTTTAAAAGGTGAAAATGAAATATTTCCAGAAAGCGTGCGCTCTTGATAAAGTTATCGTGGCATTGAATGCTAAGAAAGAGAAATATTTGAATTATGAAATAAATGTTAATGAGGAGCTTATTGGAAATATATATGTGCGTTGCCATGACAGTAGGCAGTTAAATTCTATTGGACTGCCGAAAAAATTCAACATTACTAGTGGTGGATATACCAGAGTTAAATTTCCAGAGTTGATAGTGCTCAAAGAGAATGCGAATATAATACTTTCAGTTGATGACGAAGGTCAACTTATTGCTTATGCCACTGGTAACACGTTAGCCGTTGATCGATTTTATCGCCATCTTTCTGGGATTAGCATTCAAAAGAAGACAAGAAGAAGACGACAGGCCTACTCTTCTATCAATATCATAAACCATATCCTATCCAGGTGCCAAAATTGCAAACTTTGTAAAAATAACGTCGTAATAGACAGTTAAAATCGCAAGTAAAATAAAAAGAGCACTAGCAGACATTATCAGCCTTGAGATTAAAGATGAATTGACGAAAAACAAAGCATCAGCAAACGTTACTGTTACCATCATGGGTTAACCAAAAGATGCAGTCCATGAAGCCGGTAATATCAACAATGAAATGTGTGACAAGGTTGTTAAAAGTTGTGTATACGCCCAGAATTGAAATATGTGACATCTGAAGTAAAAACATGACGAAATATTTTATGAGTAGATTTGAGGTGTTCATTTTTATTGATGGTATTTGACACGCAATTATTTCAATAAAAATATTTTATTGCATTACTTTGTCTTGTTTCCACTATTTTTAGGGTACGGTATCAAATGCGAGAAAATTCAGAAAACAACTTGAACTTTTCTTCACTTCTTTGGGAAAAAAATCAGAATTAAAATGGAACTTTTTCTATTCTTTGGAAAAACTAAGAATCGAAATTTAATTTTCCCTAGCTTCTAGGAAAATAAATTCAGAATAGAAATTGCTTTTTTCTTCTTTGAAAAATTCAGGACTGAGGTGGAACTTTTATCTCTTGTAGTGGAAAAAATATTAAAAATATAGGCTAGGTTGAATAAGTTCATTTAGGTGACGCGTCATCTAACCTAACTTAACCTAATCCATCCTATATTTTAATATTTTTTTTTATATTTTTCATTATTTCCTCGGGTGGAATTTTTTCCAAAGAAGGGATAAAAAAGTTCTAGATCGATTCTGAATTTTCTTGAAGTTGATAGCGTACCCTAAAAATAGTTGAAACAAGGCAAAGTAATGCAATAAAATATTTTTATTGAAATAATTGAGTTTCAAACATCATGATAAAAATGAACACCTTAAATCTACTCATAAAATGATTCCTCATGTTTCTCTTCAGATGTCACATATACCCATTTTGGGGGTATACACAACTTTTAACAATCTCGTCATTCATTTCATTGTCGATAATAACGGCTTCATGGACCGTATCTGTGGGTAAACCCATGATGGTAGCATTAACGTTTGCCGATGCTTTGTTTTTCATCAATTCATCTTTAATCTCCTTGCTGATAATGCCTGCTAGTGCTCTTTTTATTTTACTTATGATTTCACTGTCTATTACGACGTTAATTTTACATAGTTTGCAATTTTGGCACCTGGATAGGATATGGTTTATGATATTGATAGAAGGGTAAGCCTTTCGTCTTCTTCTTCTCTTCTTTTGAATGCTAATCCCAGAAAGATGGCGATAGGATCGATCAAAGGGTAATATTTTACCAGTGGCATAAGCAAGAAGTTGGCTTTCGTAATCAACTAAAAGTTTTATTTTCGCATTCTCTTTGAGCTCTATCAACTCCGGAGATTTAACTCTGGTATATCCACCACTAGTAATGTTGATTTTTTTCGGTACTCCAGTTGAATTTAACTCCCTATTGTCATGGCAACGCATACATGCATTTCCAATAAGATCCTCATTAACACTTGTTTCATAATTCAAATGTTTCTCTTTCTTGGCATTCAATGCTACGATAACTTCATCAAGAGCACACTCATTTTTTAAATTTTTTATTTTCGGCTTTTAAAATAAGATGTGAATGTTTATCCTTCCAATGTACAAATGATACTGCTCGAAAAGGAATAATGGACTAGCTACTGTCGATGAACAGCCACAGATTACCACGAAGGTAGCCGCTTACAAAATCTTAGAAATGTCGGAACTTGATGCGGAATTGGTAGAATCGGAACTGTGGAATCGGGGTTAGGAGTGTGGAATCCGGAACTGGCGCAACCGGAGCCGGATTTGGAGTTGGGATCAGAGGGGGCATAGATGGAGCTGGAGTCGGTTGTACCGGGCTGGAAGCCAGCGGAATTGGAGGTGGAAGTGTTGTAACCGGGGGTAAAAGCGGGGTTATTTTTTCTATTAAAATATATATTGAAATGTCTTAGGAATGATGAGGGGATGTCAGAGGGGTGCCAAAGAGCTCTGGCACAGTGGTGTGACTTGACATGGTGTATCACGTTAGGTTGGGTTGTGAAAACATGAATCAATGGATTGAATGTATGATTTTTAACAATAAATGTCCAAAAATGTCTTAAGAATGAGGATGGGGTGTCAGAGAGTACCAGGGGACCAGTAATAGTGTAGCACAGGATGAGAACTGGGATGGTGTATAATGGAGGGCTGGGCTGCGAAAACATGAACCAATGGATTCAGTGCGTGATTTTGAACAGGAAAATATCTGGAAAATGTCTTAGGAATGAAGATAGGGTTGTCAGAGAGTGCCAGTAGGAGCCAGTAATAGTGTGGCACAGAATGGGAATTGTTATGGAGCATTACGGAGGGTCGGGTTGCGAAAACATGAACTAATGGTTTTAATGTGTGATTTTTAGCAGGAAAATATCTTGAAAATGTCATAAGAAAGAAGGTGGGGGTGTCAGAGAGTGCCAGAGGACCAGTAATAGTGTGGCACAGGTTGGGAATAGTCGGAAAATAATAAAAATAGCAAATATGTGCATTGGGGGTATTCAAGCGTTCGAAAAGTGATGATGATGATGACGGATGCTACAGGGTATCATCATGTAGCCAATTTTTATAAAACCAGAGGGAATAAGGAATAGGCTCGTTCAAGAAATGTTTTAAATACTCTGTGGCGGGAATTGCCTTGGAGAATCACATTCTAGCAGTGAAATGCGAAATTTCTTTTGTTCAAATAAAAAAACAGTGTTTAATTTAGATTCAGAAGCTTATTTTCGGAGGGAAAGGGTTGAAATTGTCCTAGGGGTGATGAGTGGGGGGATGCCACGGAGCATCATGATAGGCTGGGCTTGTGAAAACTTGGATCAGTGGGCTGAAGTATAATTTTTAACAAAATATTTCTAAAAAAAAGCTTAAGGAATGATGAAAAGGGTTTCGAATGGTGCCACAGAGCAGTAATAGTGTGGTATTGTGACGTGAATTGCTTGGAGTATCACACTCTAGCAATGAAAGTTTCGCTGTTCAAATAAAAAGTGTTTAATTTAGATTCACAAGCTTTTTTTCGGTGGGAAAAGGTTGAAAATGTCCTGGGGGTGATGAGTAGTGGTGCCACGTTGATGGTACGAGTGTAAAGCTGTGATGGTGTTTGGGTGCTTTGTAGAGCATCATGATGGGCTTGGCTTGTGAAAACTTGAGTCAATGGGCTGAAGTATAATTTTTAACAAGAAATGCCTGAAAAATGTCTTAAGGAATGATGAAGGGGTGTCAGAGGGTGCCACAGAGCAGTAATACCGCGGCATTGTTGCGTGAATTGCTTGGAGTATCAGACTCTAGCAATGAAA